>JAWPHD010012105.1:25000-78501 GCA_037043455.1 Cyrtodaria siliqua
TATCTATTCTAGGAAAGATAACGGTAATAAAAACATTTGCTCTACCAAAACTGATATACCCTCTAACTGTTTTGGAGACTCCATCAACAGAATCCTTAAATCGAATAAAAAATAAAATGTATCAATATTTGTGGGAGGGTAAACCAGATAAAATCAATAGGAAAACGATTATACAAGGCTATACAAATGGTGGTCTAAAAATGATAGATTTGGAATCATTTATTAATTCCACTAAAGCAGGATGGGTCAAAAGACTTGCTAATCCGGATAATCACGGTGATTGGAAGGATATTTACATGAAAGAACTAAATCAGTATGGTGGGGGCATTCTTTTTGAAAGCAATGTGAACGGTAAAGATGCAAAAAACATAATCACACGATCCGCTTTTCTGTCAGAAATAATAAAATCATGGTCTTTAGTAAACTTCAAAAAGAAGACTAGCAACATTGCAAAAGAGATAATATGGAATAACTCGTACATAAAACACCAAGGACGTACTATTTACTTCAAAACATGGGATAACTTGGGTATTAAATATATTGAACAATTGTATAACCATAGAACTAGAGAATTTTATACATTTGCACATTTGAAAACAATATATAACATACATAACTCTGAATTCCTGAACTACTATACAATTGTTCAAAGCATACCAAACAAATGGAAACAGAAACTGAAAACAGAAGACAGAACAACACACTGTTGCGAAACCAGCTTACTAAAACAAATAGAAAAACAAAATAGTGCCAACAAATTATTATACAACATTCAAGTGGAACGCATGCAAGCAGAATTACCAATTAAACCTCACCAAAAATGGGAGGAAAATATAACAAACATAAACTGGAAACGCATTCATACTACACCTTTCAAAAGCACGATCGATACAAAACTTAGAACTTTTCAATATAAGTATATAATGAGAATTATACCCACAAACAAATTTCTATATAAATGCAAAATTAGTAACACAAGTCTCTGTGATTTTTGCAATATGCACGTTGAAACAATTGAACATTTGTTTTGGGAATGTACATTTAGTAGAGCTTTCTGGACAGAAATACATAACTTTTTAAACAGTAAAAATATCCCTTTTGCATTGACTTTCCAAATGATCTCATTTGGTATTATTCAAGATAAATCTTATTCAGATATTTTAAATTGTGTTTTAATAATTGCAAAGTATTTTATTTTCAAGAATAAGTATGCGAAAACGATTCCTAGTTTTACATCATTCATCTCATACATACAAAAAATTGAACATATAGAGCATATTATAGCCAGTTCAAAAGACAAATTGGAATATCACTCAAAAAAATGGGAAGTTTTACGATTAAATACAGAAAATTGACAGTATTCGGTATTAAATGTTCTCTCTCTCTCTCTCTCTCTCTCTCTAACTTTATTTTCGTTAACTATTTCTCGGAATACATGTATGTAAAATGACACTTTAATATAACTGTTTTGTGTTATTCAATGATTACATTCATATATATGTAACTATTGTACTGTCATAAACCATATATTGTTTTCTTTTGCATGTATGTATTGAAAGAAATAAAATATTGAAATATAAAAAAATTAAGATTTATTTCATACCCCAGCCAACCCCGTTATCGTTTCTTGGCGAAGGGGTTGAATGGGGTATGAAAGTTAATACGCGGACCACGTAATGCATAAAAGCCTACAAAGAAACATGTAAGACAAGTTATGTATCTAGATTCAATACTTAAAAAATAAAAAATAAAACTAGTGCTTCAGCAGTTTTATTCCATATTCAGCATAAACATATGGAGTTAATGGTGCGTTTTCATTGACCGTCAGTATATCTAGGGCAAAACGAGGCAGTTAATGAATATTAAGTAGCAAGTGCTTAGCATAGTTTTCACGTCGCGTTCAGTATTCTAGTGATAAAAGGAGAGTTTCAGAAGGAAAACTGCCGCATTGGTAAAACAAAAGTGTCACTAAAGGATTAATCTGCCCAAGAACGAATGGCTCGTGTTTGTGTTATAGGAGCGGGGCCGAGCGGAATGGCAGCCATGTTCCACTTTGGACAGCTGGGTGACGAGGCGCCCGATGTTGTCTGCTACGAAAAACAACCTATTTGGGGTGGACAGTGGAACTACACCTGGAGAACGGGTAACCATACTGGAGTTACAGTTGCTTAAAGGAGTGTTTATATCCGCATCTTTATAACAAGCGGATATAAGTAGTATAGATAATGGCGGGACAAGCACAGATTTGCCCTCTCAATGGGTAAACAAGGGATTATCAAGCTGTCTCCAACTGTCCTTAATGCAAAGATGTAAACGCCAAATGGTGATACTTGCTACCAAACGCTCCTGCAACTATATAAACTGCTTGATTGCCGTGCTTGGGAAATACTTTGCCGATACCGCCATTGTCTAGTATACAAATTACCAATCCGGTTTATCAGTTAAACTAAAATAATATACCGTCTATACTATAGGCTAGATTATTTAATCCCTCGTCACCATTTAATAATAACTAATAACTAAACATTTTGAAACCGACCAGCAAAGTTAAACGGAACCGAACAGTAGTATTCATCATCGCTATACATTATTATATTTGTTATATAGTGGGTCATAAGAGCGAGTCAACACAGATATTAATACATTGTGTATACATTTATATAAGGCACAGGAATGCAGGTATATCAAATTACATTAAAGCAAAATATACACACCCCCACACCCTCACTCCCACCCCACCCCTTTTAAAGCTGATATTAGAAGTAATTCCATAAATATTGTTTCCCACTCAACAATTATAAATGTGAAGAATTTCATTCATAAACAGTGCAGTCCAAAACTTCATTAATAAATCGGCACTTAAAAAGTATGTGTCCATGCATTCCAGACTAAATATCCGATCTATACATGCTTTCTATAAAAAAAACATGAATTCATAGTATTGGTCAGTATTTACTACGTGTGTTCAATTACTCTGCTAATGTAATAAAAACATCTCTCATCATTCATTATACATGTAAAATATCATTTAGCCTGAATTGGAGCTCCATTAAAAACAATTGTTCCACTTAAAATAAAATCCGATTGATCAATTTGTTTTTTAATTATTTTCTACATCAGAAGGATTAAAGGAAAATAAGATTAATTAGGAATTACATTTTTGAACAGCATTGTAGCTATTTAAGACGTGACCAACATTTTTTGAAATAATGTGGTTTTAAATGCAAAAACGCTCCAAAAAATGAGATTACATTATTTTGTCGTCGCTATAGTACCAACAATAACGTGCTTTGGGAGAATGATAATGACAACGAAGTACAAGAGAAACAACATTTGTCAGCATATTTCCAGCCAATGGAAGTGCCATTCCTTTTAAGACACAGTGGATGAAAGTGTTACAAGTCGCTCCACCTCATTAAAAACTTTTAAATTGAAGATTATTTTTAGCCATTTGCCGCGTTTGTTTTCTCAACAGAAAGTATCTAGTAAATGTAAATAAATGTAAATGCAAAATCATTTCCTTGCCTCAAAAGTTTACATAAATATTTATGAATCTGACCGATTTCAGACCAAATGTCAGTTGTAGTTTACATTGTTTCGATGGTTGTTTGATCGGGTTTTGTATTCACGAATGTTCGAGAAAATGGGATAACATAATGATATAGAGACAACGCTAGAAGTGTACATTATGCATCTGAGGGGCGGGGGTGGAGGGAGTTTCTAGTTGCCTTACCGCCTCTTATTGTCGGGATGCAAGCTCCATCATCCCCTCCCTCTCCCGCTACCTTTCTTGGGTGGTGGTGGGGTTGCGGGGGACATTGATAGGTGCATTTCTACTAGTAACTGTTTTATTGCATGAAAAGTTATATAGCATGCAGTAGGCCTCCACCCAGTTACTAGAAAGATCGCAACCTCCGCGCAGGGATGTTGTAGCCATTAATCTCTGCCACCACACAAATCAGGTGATGATAGCTGAGGCCCTGTGATTAATACAAGAAATGACGATACACTAGGTAATGCTTGGTACAGCAAACTCTTGCCGTAACCAACAGGCAATTGACAATAATATCACCTTCGAGAAGATGTTGAAAACATTCAGCCTGGTTTTGGCTTGGTTGTATTATCTTCACTTAATTTACTCACAGCTTCTGCAATGTTCTCAACGGAACACATGTTTGTTTACAAGTACTGTAACTTAGTAACCGGTGTGCATGTTCGCTAAAATTGATTTTTTTTATATTAATAAATATTTTTTGTACCCAGATACCGTTTTTCACACTATATTTCTACATTATGAACAAAGCTGAAATATTGGCCTAAACAATATTTAACCAGAAAATTAAACTTAGCTACATTTTGGCTATAAATGTGTGTGCTGTAACAGAAAGGGGAAGTAACCACTGCGGGGAGTTTGGAAAGATCGGAGTACACCGAAAAAACACTGAGAGTGATATGAAATTTCTATCGACCTAATATGAAATTATTCAATAGGCCATAGGCCTACACACCACTTAAGATCGTACATATTTAGGCATTGACTGATTATTTATTGACCAACAATTTTGTTAATGACAAAACAAATACCTTGAAAATTGACCTCTAGCAGCCGATAGAGTAATCCAAATCCAGCTTGCACGAACATGTCAATTTATGTCACGGTGACCTGTCAAACAACACATCTGTCCGTGTTTATACATAATGTCCGTTACCTCGTCTGGTAATGGATTAGTTTTTACACAATTCACGGTATAGAACACTTTATGCGTGATTTTAGACACCAGATGTGCCCGTCCTGATCGCCGACGTAGCACGCCCAATTCTGAAGCGGGTGTAAAAAAATGGCGTCTATTTTTTTTATATAATAAATATTTTTTGTACCCAGATACCGTTTTTCACACTATATTTCTATATTATGAACAAAGCTGAAATATTGGCCTAAACAATATTTAACCAGAAAATTAAACTTAGCTACATTTCGGCTATAAATGTGTGTGCTGTAACAGAAAGGGGAAGTAACCACTGCGGGGAGTTTGGAAAGATCGGAGTACACCGAAAAAACACTGATAGTGATATGAAATTTCTATCGATCTAATATGAAATTATTCAATAGGCCATAGGCCTACACACCACTTAAGATCGTACATATTTAGGCATTGACTGATTATTTATTGACCAACAATTTTGTTAATAACAAAACAAGTACCTTGAAAATTGACCTCTAGCAGCCGATAGAGTAAGCCAAATCCAGCTTGCACGAACATGTCAATTTATGTCACGGTGACCTGTCAACAACAGATCTGTCCGTGTTTATACATAATGTCCGTTACTTCGTCTGGTAATGGATTAGTTTTTACATAATTCACGGTATGGAACACTATACGCGTGATTTTAGACGCCAGATGTGCCCGTCCTGCTCGCCGACGTAGCACGCCCCATTCCGAAGCGGGTGTAAACAAATGGCGTTTATTTTTTTTATATTAATAAATATTTTTATACCCAGATACCGTTTTTCACACTATATTTCTATATTATGAACAAAGCTGAAATATTGGCCTAAACAATATTTAACCAGAAAATTGAACTTAGTCTCAATCAAACCGAGACTGCTATATTTCGTATGTGTCGTGCTCGGCCGTTTCCAAAGGTCCATTATCATATTCTTTTTTTTTTTAGCTACATTTCGGCTATAAATGTGTGTGCTGTAACAGAAAGAGGAAGTAACCACTGCGGGGAGTTTGGAAAGATCGGAGTACACCGAAAAAACACTGATAGTGATATGAAATTTCTATCGATCTAATATGAAATTATTCAATAGGCCATAGGCCTACACACCACTTAAGATCGTACATATTTAGGCATTGACTGATTATTTATTGACCAACAATTTTGTTAATGAAAAAACAAATAGCCGATAGAGTAATCCAAATCCAGCTTGCACGAACATGTCAATTTATGTCACGGTGACATGTCAAACAACACATCTGTCCGTGTTTATACATAATGTCCGTTACTTCGTCTGGTAATGGATTAGTTTTTACATAATTCACGGTATGGAACACTATACGCGTGATTTTAGACGCCAGATGTGCCCGTCCTGCTCGCCGACGTAGCACGCCCAATTCTGAAGCGGGTGTAAACAAATGGCGTCTGTTTTAATGGAAAATTCGTTAAATAGCCCGTAAGATGCAAAGAAATAGTCCATGTTTGTGAAAGAAAAATACGATTATAACTGATATGTTATAGGTCCGTGGCGCTCCTACTGGTCTGGCGGCTTTGAAACTCTGCCATGTGTAGTAACATAATGTGACCTTTGCACACTTTGATCATTTTCCACATGTGAATTATAATGAGACGAGTAGGTATCAGATGCATGATTAGATTGTGTACTCTCATTGTCATCCCCACCCCCCCACCCCCACCCCCCCCCCCCACCCCCCCACAACTGAAAGTCAAAGGGTTCATTCACCTGAGCATTGTTGCTGAGATTCACCACATACCTTCTATTGCGAGATATTGTACAGCGGGGAGTTTCTGCTTTATATGACAGAGGTCTATTAGCCTCTGTTATGATTTTACCATCAACCTGTAAACCTTGTCACCCTTTTTTATGTCCTATGAAGTTGTTGAGCTGAGTTTTGCCAACTCAATGAATCTTGAGTAGTAGTCTACAATTAAAATATATGGGTGACCTTTCCACATGAACAAATCTGATCCTAATTGTTTCCAAGGGCGGTCATCAAACTCAGTAGTGATCATTGG
Source organism: Cyrtodaria siliqua (assembly GCA_037043455.1). Lineage (NCBI taxonomy): Eukaryota > Metazoa > Mollusca > Bivalvia > Adapedonta > Hiatellidae > Cyrtodaria > Cyrtodaria siliqua. The sequence continues at coordinate 31,760 of JAWPHD010012105.1, forward strand.
CTCGGCATGATCATTTTTCAATTTTGCAGACGTCACAAAATTGAACAAGATTTTCATTATCAGTGTTAATCAGTGTTAATTAGTGTTAATCCCTAGCCACCAAACCGATTCATTGACCCTCTGTTTACATTTTGTTATCCCTTGATGATTCCCATGAAGTTTTGAGAATATATTTAATCTCATTTCAACTGGGATAATTAATGTCAGCCTTCATTAACAGGACATTGTTTACAGTAATTTCCCCCATCAAATTGCCAATAAAGTGAGCCAATTTCTCTAGCTGCTTTTTTCTTATCTGGCCACCCAAACTGACAGTACCTAACTAGAGCTTGACAAATGGAATCACGTCCTTAGATCTACTGATTTCTTCTAAGCTGGGTTTAGTCGCCGGCAATTGTCCGATAACTGTGTCGACATAGGTTTCAGTGTCATTGCAAAGCTTTTGTTTTTCCTGTGTCAATTTCTGACTCGCAGGGTGTCTTCTCAGTATGTCTGGTGTAACACTATGTCATAATAAATAACAAGTCCAGACTTTTAAATACACGTTTTAATAATCTTCAAAACTACCCCATTTTACTTTCTGATGGTATTATTAATTCTATCAGATGTTACTCAATCAAATCTCTACATCCTCAGACTGTCTCTAACAACCTCCCTCTGTGCTTCTTAACACACCAGTATATACCTGCACTCACGTGCAAGCCTCCCATTGGTTGTTTACACAGTTATTCAATAGGTCGTAATAAAGTATCATGCCTTCTATACTATATACCTGAGTAAGCTACTACAATACTGCTATTAAAGAGAGCTATCACAAATTGTAGAATATTAGATAAACTACTATTAACTGCGATATACTTCTACTACTTGTTATCAAACTATTATCATTACTTATTAAAGGTATGGTAGTGTTACACTTGTACGACTAATTGCTTCCCTGGAACGTGAGAAATAGAATATAAGAATTGCATTAGTCACAGTCTAAATCTTTGTATTCTTCGTTTGCAATAGTTGAATAACGCTGTTCTGTCGGCAAATGAAACAGGTCCCAAGATCACCATTTTCCTGTTTTTGAAACAATGCTACCCCAAGACCAAAATTGCTAGCGTCTATTGCCAACAAAGTGTCTTTATTTGGGTGGTACAGAGCAAGAACCGGTGTACTTTTGAGCACGTGCTTAATCTTGTCAAAAGCAATTTCTTGGTCAAGTCCCCAATAGAACTGATTTTTCACACTTAGCAAGTCACGTATCGGTTTTGAGTATTCCTCTAGCAAGGGCGTGAATTGCCCAGCTGCGTAACCATACCCAGGAATCTGCGTACGCCATGTACGTCTTTAGGTGGTTTCATGTCGGTTATGCCCTTGATCTTGTCGGGATCAGCGGAAATTCCTTCCGACCCTACGATGCGTCCTACAAACTTAACAGATTTTTTCTTGAACTCACACTTGTGTGAGTTTAAGGTCAGGTTTGCACTTTGCAGCCTAGACATTACTTTATTTAGTCGTTTGTCATGTTCGAGCTCTGTCTTACCATAAACAAGAACGTCGTATGTCTGGCATAAAACTCCCATCTATTCCCTTCAAAATGGTGAACATTCATTTTTGAAAGTATTCAAATGCGCTCGAAATTCCAAAGGGTAGACGGTTGAAGGCGTACCTACCAAATATAGACATGAACGTGATGCACAATTTACTGTCATCTGAAAGTTTTACTTGCCAGAAACTTGAACTGGCTGGTAACGAGCAATTTTCGCGTCTTACATTTTCATTCAGTTGCGTCAAGTCAACGCAAATTCTCAATTTCTCGTTAGGTTTTGGTACAACGACCATACCTGCACACAAGTCAGTAGGTTGGTCAACACGTGATATAACCCCACTTCTGAGATAATTGAATAGTTTTGGATACTTTTGCTGATTCAAGGGAGACAACCTTATCTACGCGTTGATACTGAACTTCAAGTAAACTTAGCTTGGTGATTGCTGGTCGGCCTGACAGGCATCTTTCAAGACCTTTTACAACATATATATGCTCGAATTAGTATCGCTAGAAATTGTCTCTTTGAAAGAACCCAAGACATGTAATTTCATGTTACCAGGACCATAAAGTGTTTTGGTACTTTTAGTTAAATGTGGTTTGCCTAATTTAGAGTACACAATATCAGGAACAACAATAACGTCTGTCCCTATGTCAATCTTAAATCTGATACAAACTAGTCTCACCTCTAATGTTATAGTCCATTGATTTTCTTCATTTGTGTCCACTGTCCCCAGATATGCTCGATCCTCAATATCGCGAATGTCAACTGTTCCTAGGTATGCATCGGTTTTTATGTCGATCGTCGACCTCGTGAACGTTTTTTCTGGAGTGATAGCATTTGACCCCTTTAACACGCAACCTCGGTATTTGGATTTCGCTGCTGGGCATTTTTCTCCGCCGTGCGACGGAACTGCAATTATGTCTCGAATTAATTCATCTTTTAATGTTCCATATTCACAGTGCTCCACTAAGGATTACAAAGATGTTATGAATGTGCCCACAGATTCACCATCTTCTTGTTTCCTCATTATAAACTTTGCTCTTTCAAATATGGTATTTCTTTTTATCACGAAGTATTCTTTGAATCTTTATATTTCCTAAGCTGTTCGTTGGTCAGATTGAATGAATACACAATTTCATCAGCATCTTTTCCCATACAGTAAAATAAAGTGTTTAAAAACAATTATGACTTCTCGTTTGTCTGTTTGCGTGTTTGTTTTTGTGTTTTGTGGTTGACTGTCGTCCTTGAATGCTGCTTTCCATGTCCGATATTTGTATCTTTCTTTCTTTCTTTACTTGCTGTTCTTCTAATTTTCCTGAAAATCTGGATGCGGTTTTAAACCTCTCAAATCTGACAAACCATTTTCCAAAGTCCTCTGGTTTGCTGATGCTAAATTGTTCCGTTGGAGAAACTTGGAAACACGTTATATATAAAGTCAAAATAATACTCCAATATAATTCCTGATGCTTTTTTAAGAATATATTTCCACTAGTAATTATATCATTTCCAAATGTTCACTTATGACACCATGCTATATATTCGGGTTCATAAGAGCGAGTCAACACACATGTTCCTACTATAGACTATATGCTTTAATACGAAGCTACTGTGAGAGACGCAAAACAGACTGACCCAGTGATGGGTTGTGTATACATTTATATAAGGCACAGGCATGCATGTGTATAAAGTTACATTAAAGCACAATATATAACAATATTCTACAATGGAAATGTCCTTATACGCTAATGTATCTTGTTCATTATCTATTACTTAACGTTTATCATCATATGCTGACAGACTTTATTATTTATTACATTTAACTGTTTAGTTCAATTTTTTTATCTAATAACTTTCTGTTGCTGTAAGTAAAATATCCTCGTAGTTATCATGGTTATCTAATACATACGAATGTAGTTTACTTCGTAGTTATCATGGTTATCTAATACATACGAATGTAGTTTACTTCGTAGTTATCATGGTTATCTAATACATACGAATGTAGTTTACTTCGTAGTTATCATGGTTATCTAATACATACGAATGTAGTTTACTTCGTAGTTATCATGGTTATCTAATACATACGAATGTAGTTTACTTCGTAGTTATCATGGTTATCTAATACATACGAATGTAGTTTACTTCGTAGTTATCATGGTTATCTAATACATACGAATGTAGTTTACTTCGTAGTTATCATGGTTATCTAATACATACGAATGTAGTTATCATGGTTATCTAATACATACGAATGTAGTTATCATGGTTATCTAATACATACGAATGTAGTTATCATGGTTATCTAATACATACGAATGTAGTTATCATGGTTATCTAATACATACGAATGTAGTTATCATGGTTATCTAATACATACGAATGTAGTTTACTTCGTAGCCCAACAAATTCAGCAGTGCAACAGTGTGTATTCCACAAGTTTCATCTTTCAATTTACCAATAACCCTTGTATTGTCGTTGAAATGAAATTGATTCTTCGGATCATAATCACTTTTATCTAAAAGTTCTTTATCCTTATAAAAATCTGCATTTCTATCATTGTTTTCTATATGTATATAAACAGCGTTTGTTCCTGTCACAACTGGTTTAGAATATGCATCATCATAACAACGAAAAACTTTGTACGCGTAACCACAACACAAGCTTTTGATATGCTTCTGTATATGAGTATTTAGGATTACCAAGAGCTGAAGAAATGTCCTCAGTTATTGCTTCGAAGTCAGCATATATAACAAAGGGAACCATTAATTGTCTATCGTAAATTTTAAACTTAACCTTCTCGTTTTCTTGTGGCATTTTTATTGCTTGCCAGCAACTTTTCTGCTGTGAAACACTGCAAGCATGTTTTACAGAACCATTGTTTATGTTCATACAATGTTTGGTTAAACACTAACCTGTTAAAATCCTTTATCCATACATAATGATGTTTTTATTTCTTGCTAATTAAAAAAAAACATGTTACATATTTTCTTACATTTATTTCTTGATATATATTTATTTTCATTTTCTATTTTTGGAATCTGATTTATAGTAACAGGAAAAGAAATTCCTTTGTAATTAACATCTCCAATATGCTTTTTATAATTTGATATTCTTTGGGGATTTTTTATATTCTTTTCCTGCATTAGCAAGTTATTTTGGTAATTCCAAATAGGAACTACCGCGTAAAGGTTTATACTTTACTCGATTTACATAATGCGCATTAACGGATCTAATCATCCAAGTCAGCTTCCAGTTCTAGACGCAATTTTATCAGATGAGTTTTCTAGCTCATTTTAATTTAATTTATGTCTGTAATTAATAATGTTTTGGAAGCAAAATAAGCCGTTTAATATGAAGTTATGGCACCTTTGTCCTTATCATGCGCTATTTCTGAAAAAGTATTGTTTGAATTTAAAACCGTTTGTTTGTGCCAATTCAGTTTTAAGAAATGTTGAAACTAAATTTGAGCACCTGGGCCTGTTTTATCTACAACATCAGCATGAATAACTTTGCTACACTGTTTTGGGATTATTCAATTTCTCTCACACTCATTATATAATATTTCATCAGATACATTTTCTTTAAGCCTATACTTATTTGATTTAATTTAACCAGCATAAATTATAATATCAATTCCATGTCTAACAGAGTGTTATATTGTAAAGCAATTATCCATGTGGTTATTACATGGTAATTTTAGCTCACGTGCTTTAAAGATTATCTTTTCAGCTAACTCATTAAAGTTTATATCAATTATTAACACTTTGTCAAGTTTACTTAAATCTTCAAAATAAATTATTGAAACTTGTTCTTGCACTCTTTTTTAAAGTATTTAATATTTTGCTCCATTTATAACATATAGTATGGTATTGTTTTTAAACCATTATTTCTTTAACTTAAAAAGATAATGCTATATTATAGTATAATGAATTGCACTGTCAGTATTGTGTCGGAAGTAAGCTTTGTTACAAGTTCACTTTATGCATGCATAAATTGTAATGCTACTTGTGAAATAAATGATAAAGAACGTATCTGTTTTAATGTGGGACTCATAATGTATATGACCCTAATACAATCGTCAGAAAATAATTTATCTTAGAAAATGTCATTTGGAAAAAAACGTTTGATAACATATTATTTATCTCCTGTGGAAAGACAAAGATGTGAAGATTTGTTTTACAAAATTGCAAAGATTTTAGATAAAATAGAAGGTCGGAAAATATCAGTCAAATTTGAATATATTTTTCGGAAAGTATTTACGATATTAAAAATAGAACAAGAAATGTCACTTTAAGTGACAAATGCTTACGAGGTGACCTTTGACCTCTAAGTGTGACCTTGACCTTGGAGCAAGGACCTGGATTTTGTGCGCGACACGTCGTCTTGTTGTGGTGAGCACCTGAGTTATTTACCGGAAACGATTGTACGGTCGTACAGACGGACGGACGGACGGACTGTGGGACGGTGCAACCACTAAATGCCAACCTTCTGGGGGCATACAAAGAGACAATACCGTTTGAAACAAAAGCCATTAATAGAAACAACTGATTAGAAACGTACGCTTCCTTTAAAAGGCAGCTGACTTTTTACCTCTTGCGTTGACATGAAAATTAAACAATGTTCTATACATAAACCATTCAGATCTGCACATTTTCTGTGTTGTGCCTAGCGTCGGCGCAGCGTTTAGGTGATACAGCGTAATTCGTTCACAAATATTTATTCGGCATATGGTGTACAGTTTAATTTTATTCAATTTATTTGTTAGCGTTATTCTCTAAGTTGTAACGCTTCCGAGTGCTTTCAGTTCCTGTGTTAATAAGCATATTCTGCCTTTAAAACAATCTTATTACAAAACTCCTAAAGACATCCCATTAAATTGTTCTCATTTTATCTTCTTTGCAACTCCAAGTAAAATTGAAATCGACATGCTTTCCAGAGAACGAGACGTAAAAGCAGATATAAACATCGAACAGAAAAAATAGCATTCAGGGACGACGGTCAAGCACAAGCACACACAGAAACAAAAAACGACAACAAAAATGAATACAAGGCAAGATAAGACATCACACACACAAAAGAGTTAACAATAGGGTTGTCAGTGGCAAAAAGCCATTGTGTGGAGTTTAAACCAGCCTGTATGGTGAGTAAAGAGCAACTGACAAACAGTATGACTGGGAACGCCCGAGAAAGTAAGCGAAACCTAACTTTAAAAAAGAAAATTAACGCTGCCTTGTTGCTTAGAGAATATTTCATGGCGGGGATTTCTTTTTGTACACTGTCCCGTTTAATTGGGATGACAATAGGGCAAGTGTGAGGTTTGGTGCACCCTAGAACCTGGTTTAAACCCCCCAGTGGTCTCGTTCCAAGGCGGAAACCCTATTGTTAACCCTTTTGTGTTTGTGATGTCGTTTGATTTTTTTATTACTTTTGCCTTCTCGTTTCTCTGTTTGCGTGTTTGTTTTTGTGTTTTGTGGTTGACTGTCGTCATTGAATGCTACTTTCCCTGTCCGATTTTTATATCTTTCTTTTTTTATAGGTGAAATTAAATCTTATTATATTATATAATGGGACTTTTTAATTATCTTGGTGAGGAAGTTAGTACTGGCAGTGTTAATATAACACATGTTGGTATTGTGCTATCTGAGTATGTAAAACAGAAACACCTGGTTAATTATCTTCACAAGGGTAAAATACAGAAAACTATTTTAAAAAGTGACCTTAACATGGATAATAATATAATTAAAATGTCGCTAATCCAACAGATGCAGATGATATAGCAATAAAACAATTTACTTTAAGAAGAATATGAAATACTATTGACGATATTTATATTGACAAAGATAAAATAAAACTTGCGGATGAAGGTTTAAAAGGGTTAGAATAGAAAGAGGGTGGATTGAAAAATGATGAAAACTATGTAAGATTAAGTGAACAAATTAAAAGTGGTGTTTAACGTATTAATAAACGAATCGCAACAATTAGTTAACAAAATGGTGGACAATAATGAACTAGAAACTGCTCTTAAAGAGGTTTCAAGGAAAATGAGACCTGTGCAGGATGAAACGAACAAAGCATTTGATAACGAAATTGTAAAGATTAAAGAGTTAAATAATAAGACTGAAGGACGTCATGAAGCGATTCTTCAGATAATTAATGATTTAAAAGTTAAATGCAAGTCGGATTATAATTTTTGAAGCTACACTAGATGGAATAAGTATTATGAAAGGTAACGTTGCTGGTGTATCGTATCCAAGACAAAAAAAACAACACTTCAAAGAACCATTCGTCATAATATTCTCGAAGCGTTTACTTTTGTAACCAATCCATTTATAAATACTGAAGAATATTTAAATAAAAGAGATGTTAAGTGGGCCTTCAGTGATAATTCTGTACGTTATATATGTGAAATAGACTTTACTTATACAGGAGGGGACGTATGACAAACGAATAAATAAGCAACATTTGAATTATATCTTACAAAAAGAAAATTGAATTGAATTGAATTGGGTTTTAAGGCGCAACATGAACGGTTATATGGCGCCTAACAGGCATGAACATGCCAGGCTCATCCTCCATGTTCATCGAGATAACATATGGAAAATGGGCCTAGAACCTTCTCACCATATGGAAAATGGGCCTAGAACCTTCTCACCCTGAAATGCAGAGTTGCTGCAAATTCTATCGTAGAAACTCCATTTACGCTGGAGCCACGTTTATATTTGTGCTGTCACTGCTCTTTTAATGTGAGCGAGATGGCACCTGAAACAACGCAGGGATCATGATCAAGACCTTTAATGAACATGAACAAAAAATGATAAAATGAACATGAATTTGGGGGAAATCTACCCCTCTGTCTCTACCTCCAAAGGGATCTGCAGTGGCCCTATTCTTTGCCCCGTGACCAAAAGGGGCCACCGGGAACCACACGGGGTCACTAAAAGAAAAGCATTAGGTTTCGGACCAAAGATAGAATGTGACACTACTCAAGTTTTCAATTTTAAAAAATTTGAACTGTTTATATAGGTAGGTAATTTTATCTACTAAAGATTTATAATGGAACAACAAATTGTAATATCATCGGAAAAAGCTGAAATAATTAATAGCTCTAATAAACCCAGTAAGTTTAATACTGTCTTTGATAGACCATTGATATTGGACAAGAACAATCAATATGGTTGGAATTGATCAGATTAATTCTATGACTTACTCATGGTATAATATTAGTAAAGATTTTAATAACAATAAGACAGTGTATTCTAATGGAAAAGATTGGAGAAATATTATTTTCAAAAATGGAAATTATAGTTATGCTGATATCGATAATTGTATAAAAGAAACATTATCTGTAAACGGTGATTTAGCTGCTGACTTACCTGTTCCAATAAAAATTGAGTTTAATTCATCAAGTTTCAAATGTTAAGTCACTATTCATAATAATTTTATACTTAATTTAAGGGAGTCAAACTTTCACAACGTAATTTGCTTTGAATTGAATTGGGGTTTTAAGGTGCAGCAACACATGAAAGGTTATATGGTGCCTAACAGGCATGAACATGCCAGGCTCATCCTCCATGTACATCGAGATAAAATATGGAGAATGGGCCTAGCACCTTCTCACCCTGAACTGCAGAGTTGCTGCAAATTCCATTGTAGACATTTTATTAACGCTGGAGCCACGTTTATTGTTTTTCTGCCACTGCTCTTAGTGATGTGATCGAGATGTCACCTGAAACAATGCAGGGGTCATGATGAAGACCTTTAATGAGCATGAACAAAAAATGACAAAACGAATATGAATGGGGGTCCTACCCCTCTGAATGTGACGGTGTGTTTGCAGTGGTTGTATTCTACCCAGGCAACCACATTGGGAATTTGCTTTGAAAAAGATGCAGTTATTAGAGAAACTAAGTTTGGAACAGTAACATCAAAAAACATAACAAATTATATTGATATTTTATATACTCACTGTGATTTGATAAGTTATATTTGTTGACGGATCATATGGGGATGTTATTTATGAAATAATTACAGCTGACCTTACAAGGTCATATCCTTTTAAAGATGAACCGAGGGTTGGGTATTACGAAGGAAACAAAACAATCATTAACGGTATTATTATTGCTATTACCGATTTCTCTGGTAAAATTATTTATCTTAATGTAGTTCATACGTCATTCCGATTTATTGTAAAAGATTTAACGTAATTTTTATCTGACAATGATTATAGACGTTTAAAATAAGTTCAAACACTATTACAGGAACGTATACTCAAGTTGCTAGATTGACTGGGGCTTGAATATTTGATATAGTTTCAAAGGTTGGCTCAAAGATATTTAGTGCGAATGTGAAAACAGCAAGTAAGAAAGCATTAAAATCTGCTGGAAAACAAATCTTAGAGAGTGGTTCTAAAAAAATCGGTGATGAAGTGCGGAAAATGATTGCTGATAAATTAGTTTCTGTTATAAAACCTAAACCAAAAGGTGAAATAATGTAAAAGAACTTACAAAGGCTGATAACAAAAAAAACTGTGGCAGAAGCTGTAGCAGAAACTGAAGAAGACGTAAATGCAAAACATAATAGATTACTTTCCGGAAGTGGAAACAAAACTAACGATGATATATCAGAATAAACGATTAATTAATAAATAAAATAATCTAACTAATAGTATATATAGATGTTTCAAAGTGAAAAATATAATACCAGATATAATACCAGATATATTCAGATAGCTACCCCTATAACAAGACCCGAAAATGCTACTAGACAAATGAAAAGTGGCTACCAATTTACGATAAATGATAGAAGTTCTAACGCTGACAGAATTGCTTTAATCAATGATGCAGCTGCATTGATTGATCAAATTCAAGTAATGAAAAACGGAAAAATAGTTTACCACGGTAATAATCTTCGTAGACTTGTTAACGCCAAACGTTTACTTGAACTGTCTGACGATTATGAAAAAAGAACCGGAACAAATGAATAGTTTTATTTAGACAATACAGCTGCAGCGGAAACTCGAGTTGCTTAAGCTGGTTATAATGTAGGGTTTACAGCTCGTCATGCTTTAATCATAACTAATAAAAAAAGTTAACTCTATAATTCCAGTAAACAAATTTTCATTTTTCGAAGGTTTAGAAACAAATATAATATATTCCTCCTAGTCAAGTTCAAATTAGTTTACGACTGACAGATTATAATGTGTTAATTTTCAAATCAAGTAGTGATGATGGTAGAGTAATTATTGATAAATTAGTTTTGTGGATACCTAGAATTATATTTAATTCTGATGGTTTAAGCTATGTAATGGCAAATCATATGACATCAACAAGATGCACCTATATTCGTGAAATGATACAAGAAAGCGAAAGTTCTCAATTAACCGAATCCGTATTTAGAATAACGACTGGTGTTAAAAATCCAAAACATTTGTTTGTGTATATGCAAAGATCAGACAATAGTTTTTCCCAAACACAAAATACTCGTATTACTTTTCATATGAATGCTGACAATACTCATTGCTAATTGCTATTTAATTGCTATTTACAATCAGCTAGACTGTAAGTTGGAAACTGTGTATATTATTCAGAAACTGAATACAGTTATGGTAATATATCAAGAATATTCAGAGATGTTATCAATTAGTCTTACAAACAAAATAATAAAAACACAGGAGCTTTACTAAACGTAATTTTAAAAATATTTTTGGCATGATATATTTTTATTTAAGCTATAAAAGATGAAGTCAGCATTGACCCAAAACAACTAACATTAAGGTATAGACTAAATATTCCTCCAGGAGCTCCTTTAAAGTTCATACTCTGGTTCTCTATGAAAAAGATGTTGTTACTGATACCATTGGAAAATAATTAATCTAAGTTTTAATGCATATGAATTACACAACATATTCAGTAAATTTAACAGAAGGAAAAAAAAGAAGTTTCGCGAATAATAAAATAAAAGTGAATTAACGCTCAGGTTAAATAATAACCAACTTAAATTTGTCCTTGCTGCTGACATCTACTCAGCTTAAGAAACTTAATAAAGCTACATACAATATTTGACATATATCAAAATCACAAATGATGTCTCAGCCTAAAAATGGAGGTTTTTAGGAGCATTAGCAGGCTTGTTGACTAAATACTACCAATAGTTGACAAATTTGATCCGAATGTATTCGCACCACTAGCAATAGGAGCACTTAGATGTCTGGCAAGTACTGGAATTGGTAAACTATTTGGAAATGGAATGATAACAATAACTAGTGATAAAAAACAAGCACTAATTGAATTAAAGAAATTAACACCATCACAAAGAAAAAGATAATAAAGTCTAAAGGTTGTTGCCCTATTAAACTAACAAAGCAACAACAACAACACGTGGTAATTCTTGGAGTACTTTCATCATTAAAATTATTTTAATTGGATCTCGTATTAGTGGTTTGACAGGCAAAGGTTTACAAGTAGAGAGAAAGGGAATGGACTAAGAGATGACCGTGGAAATGGTTTACAAGTAGATTCACAAATTAGGCCATATAGAAGTATCCCGTTTGTAAAAAAATATCCCATTTGTGAAAAAAAAGTAAAGAAAAAAAAAGAAAACCGAGCCTATTTCCTGTCCGATATTTTTATATTTCTTTAGATGTAATAAAATGGATTAAGCAGTTAGGTATACACAACTTTAGGGTAGTGTTTAGCAAAAACAAATTACCAATAAAACAAAAGAAACAAGAATGTGGCATTATTAATCTTGATGATTTTACTTGACCTGGTACACACAGAACTGGTTACTGCGATAATTACTATTTTGGCAAGTGTACTGTGCGGGTATTTCTGTTACAAAGTTGTAAGAAGTACATAGTTTGTACGATATTCTTTATAAAATAGTAAAGCATTACAAACACATAGAAAATAAAAACAGAATACGATCATATTTTATCTAATTATATTTATATATGAGTTACTGCGTTAAAGGAAAGGTGATTACTGAAAATGTTAATCCTCAGTATATGTTAGGAAATAATGCCTAAATAGGGGTTACCAATTCCTGGTTATAAATACTGCAGTCCGGGTAACCCACATGCTGGTGGAGAACCGTCAAATGAATTAGATATTATTTGTAAAGAGCATGATTATTGCTATGATGAAAATCCTAGTAATAATCAGTGTGAGACAAAAACATGCTGACTATTTTCAAAGTAGGCAAATCCAAATCCGAATTAATCCGGTTATTAGTACTAAATACAAACTCAGACTTGAGTATCGAAAAACGAGAACAGTCGTTGAGATTGACTGAAAACTTAGCCGATGAACTTCATAAACCTATACGAAGAACGTTTACTCAACGCAGTGTGACTGTCCATGATCAAATATGGTCGGCTGGCAATCTTTTTCAAAGTATAATAAAGGTATTAAATACTTGATGTAATTAGTAAATTTGCTTGGGTTATGACAGTTCTAAATAAAACTGGTTTAGAAATTACTAAAGTGTTCCAAAAAAGTATAAACACAAGCAGACAATGTACATTTCTGTAGGAGGTTGATCAGGTTGTAGAATTATGCAATAAAACATTCAAGCAATTTCTTGATGATAATATTATTGAAATGTATCATACGTTTAATTACGTAAATGGTGTAGTAATTGAACGGTTTAACCGAACATTAAAAAAGAGGATGTGGGAATATTTTACAGCAAACAATACAAATACATATTTAGACGTGTTGCATGCAATGGTTGATAAGTATAATCAACCAAAACATCGTAGTATTAAAATGACACCGATTGAAACAAGTAAAGAAAAGAATGAAGGATAGGTGTATTTCAACCTGTATGTAAAGATGAAAAATAATAAATCTTTACCTAAAAGTTGATAAAAATTCGATCAAGAAAAGTGCATTCAAGGACGACAGTCAACCACAAACACTAAGTTTAAGATAGGAGACAAGCTTAAAATCATAAACGAGCGTATGAGAAAGGGTTAACACCAAACTGGAAGGAAGAAATGTTTGTTATTGCTGAAATTCAACATACAAATCCGATAACATACAAAATAAAACATGTAAACAATCAAAAGATTGACGGATTTACGAATTAGAAATGATAAAAGCAGAGCAAGACGTATTTAGAAGTGAAAAAGTTATACGCCGTGATTATAAAAGAAACAAGCGTTGGTTAAGTGGAAGAGCTATAATAATGATAATAATAGATCGGTTCCATTTAAGGACATTCAAAATATTAAATAATGGCTTAAAAATAAATTATGTATTGTATTATTATATATAAATAAACAAAAATGTATCGAAAATATTTGTAAAAAAACAACAAAAAAACATCCTCAAAACTATAAAAAAAAAACAAATATAGAAAACATAAATGGCACACAAGCAAGTCTAAGAAGAATATGAGGTAGTTCGTGATGATTGTATAGAAAGCCAAGTCAATAAGCGAAAAAGATTGCTGGCTGAAATGGATTAGTATCAACGAGAACTGGGTAAAAACAGGGAATAGCTTCTTGAACTAAAATACAAGATAACAAAATGTAGGAAAATGAAATATTCCATGATAGAATATGAGATGTATAGCGATGATGAAAACTACTGTCCGGTTCCGTCTGACTTTGCTTGATAATTTCAAAATGTTTTGTTATTAGTTATTTATAAAAAGGAAACAGGGGATTAAAATAATCTGGCCTATAGTATAGGCTATTTATTTTTTTGAATTGATAAACAGGATTGGGTAAGTAGTATAAATAATGGCGGTATAGGCAACGTTTTTCCTGAGCGGGGCAATCAAGCAGTTCATATAGTTGCAGGGGCTTCTGATAGCAAGAAAGAAAGATAAAAATATCGGACAGGGAAAGCAGCATTCAAGGACGACAGTCAACCATAAAACACAAAAACAAACACGCAAACAGACAAACGAGAAGGCAAAAGTAATAAAAAATGCAAACGACATCACAAACACAAAAGGGTTGGCAATAGGGGTACCATTTGTATCTTTATTTCATCCCCTATATCCAGCGGCGTATGGTCCCAGGATCTAATAAAATTGTATGCCCCGAAGAGCGAAATAAACAAAAAGGAATTTAGATGGGATCTCTCTGAACTTCTGTGTTAATCAGTGATACAAAACCAGGGCCCTATATGAATTATAAAACTATTTTCATCCCAGATCAGAAAAAAAAAGAAAGATATAAAAATCGGACAGGGAAAGTAGCATTAAAAGTATCCCATCTCAATTTGGCGTTTGCATCTTTGTATTAAGGACAGATGGAGACAACTTGATAATTGCTTGTTTACTCGTTGCGAGGGAAAAACTGTGCTGGTACCGCCATTATCTATACTACATATATACTGTGGTCAGTCCCGTCGTCCGTCCACCAGTCTGCCAGTCGGTTTTTGTTCTGATCTCCGTCTTTGTTAGCTATTCTCCCTTTTATTATTTGAAGCAGTGTGTTATTATTTGGCACAGATGATGCTTAAATGACAACAAGGGTTTTCAGCCTTACCTAACATTTCTCAAAACTTCAGACAATTATATCGATGTTCATATGTTCAGTCTTTTTCCTTAAGGTTTACCACCACTAATTACATGTAAGCCTCCGAGGTGTAGCTCCGAGGTGTAGTCGAATGTAGTTCCTATAATAAAAAGTAATCCTTCCTTTTTTGATGAAAACGAGCATTATAAGTAGGGGAAAACTGCCCATTCCTATTCGATTTTGTGGTTGTATGTATAAGAAGCGTATTAATAAGTTTTACTGGATCACTGATGAACATTTTCGAAATTTCGACTCTATGCTTACACTATGTGAGCAATGAAAACAGTCAGTCAATGAAAACAGCTGTACCTTTGACCTGTTTAGTAAACAAACAAGAACTTTCTTACATGTCTTGTGACCCCACCTTTTCTGGTGATTTTTCAAGTGGAAAATTAGTTTTCTATATGAACATTACACTGCTGCATTATCCATACTTGAGTTGAACTTGCAGCAAATCATTAATATGTGACACTTTAACATTGGTGTCTATGGGGAAAATAATTAGTGGTATCATACCTTAAAAGGTCTTGCAAAACATATTTTGGTCAGAATATTATGTAAGAGCCTATATTTCTGTTTATGTCACTTCTTTTCTTGATGTGCATCCCTCTATTAAAAATGAATAAAAATATTAAAAATCTAAATTGTTTCTATATTAAATAACTTCTCCAATATATGTTGCTTATGTTTGCTTGTCTTTTTCCAGTAGAGCTTGAAAGTAGTCGATTTCTAAATGTGACGATCTTAACCAGAACAAGTAGTTATTTTTTATCAGTAAGTAATGTTTTATTGATGTCCAAGTAACCTACATTAAAGGAACGGACGAGCATGGAGAGCCTTGTCATGGCGGCATGTACCGTCATATGTGGACAAACATTCCTAAGGAATGCATGGAGGTGCCATATTATACACACGAACAACATTTTGGGAAAATTACTCCTTCGTATCCTCCACGTGCCGCTGTGAAAGATTATTTAGATGGTATGTACAAATTATGTTTAGCATAGCTGTCAATGTTTATTTATTATTAAATGGGGTTTTCATTTATCTATGGTTAACTGACTGTGAGTCGTGTAGTTGACGATAAGCATGCGTTACAACTTCAATTCCTAGAGAACTCGTCTAAAAACTGGATGCATTTACAATCTGCGTTTACTTTCAATGTGACAGGAAACATCAATATTCGCCCATATTGACGTGTAGTAAAGTCATATTGGGTGTGTAATGTATACTCGTTCGTGAATGGTGCAATTTTCTGTTTTTGCCAAGGAAAGTATGTCACTTGATGTAAACAATGTTGATTTCATTGTGAAGATTCCCACGATGTAATGCCAATATGTTTGTTTCAAATAGATGTTTTGGTGAAAATTAAATGTTACAACCTATTTTATTTTCTCTAATTTAAAAACGCGTATGCAATAAACATGTTATTAGATATATATTGGAATATATGCACTCGTTCTTTCGCGCATAAATATTGCGCTCCTAAAGCGAAAGAACGAGTGCATATATCTCAATACAAATCTAATAACCTATAAATATCTTGGAATGTTCAAAGGTTACCTTTTTGCCTGTGGTTATGACGTTTTCGTAGATCAGTCTACTCAGTGTAGAATACGGCATTATTATTTCCGGGATCTTTATGCCCGGGAATAAAATTGTAAATGCAACTGAAATCGCAAGTATTGGAATGGAATAAATGAAACTCTTTAAAAGTAATTCCATGGATGAAGATCCATGAATCTATGAATATGTAACTAGAAAAGTTAGCGCTATATCGGTTTTATTTATATTATTTATAATGCGGATTATATCAATAAAGCCTTGGCGAAGTTACACAATGAACACTATTGACGGCTTAATTTGACACATCCATTGCGTAGTTATTACATTTGATAAAAACAACAACACTTATATCAGCTTGATAACTCTCAGATACTCGCTAATTATACAAACAAATGTATGCATTCCTTAGGTCACAGTCTTACAGTCATGTTTATTTTCTTATCGGCAGCTTGTTTCCGCTTGCGTAAAACCTTGATTGTTAGTTTATTATATAACTGTATACTACATTCTTGTGCGTACCTTAACATGTAATGTCGCTGTGGGTTGTTTTATTCTAGGTTTTTGGAGGTCGTGTAAAACCGACTTACTACCAAAGATTAACTTCAACACAGTGGTAAAACATGTTCGCTATAATAAAGAAGTCGACAACTTCACGGTCGTCACTAAACATCTAGAGAACAGGACGGAACAAGAGGAAATGTTTAGTCACGTGATTGTAGCTGTCGGAATCTTGTCAGTACCTAACATTCCTGAATTTAAAGGTCAGATCTGATAGTAGCGGATTTAATACACGCTTTTGAGTAGAAGTGAAACAGAGAATAGTCGAATAAATTACTAATTACATTGATAAGCATTTAATTACATTGACAGAAAAAGAAACGCACCATCATTATGAATGTACGAATTATGCATACATATATGAATGTTCGGAGCTGTTCCCAGTAAAACATTCCAACGGAGAATAAAAATCCATTACCGATCTTAGAAACGTCCCCACAAATATAAACAATAACAGTATATTTAAACAAATATAAATTTATAAAATGGTGCGTTCCTTTTGGCGTCCAATATATTATATAACCAACCTTTACATGTCCATGTCTATTTTAATTGGCCCGTGCATCTGTGATTCGATTATTTGTCCAAAGTGTAAAGCCTCTCTAAAGCTACGTGTCATCGAATCGATTCTGGCGATGCTTACTATGGTCGTTGGGTATCTGGTGTTTGAGGTTTTACAAAGAACAAAAGGTGGCTGAAATGAGGTGATAGGACAGAGGGGGAGAGGGTGAACATGAAATTAACTGCACTATTTTGGTATATTTTGGTCCACATCTAACGCACTGGGCATAAATACGATCGCGATAAATTGTATAGTGAACATGCAAAGTTGTCAAAACAATACTCGACTATCTAAAATCACAGTATGGATAAAAGCGTTTTATCTTCATATTTTGTTAAAGATGCAAGATGCAGCTTTTCTCTCGTTTGCCACTAGTATGGCACTAAGGAAGAAGTAGTCTTCATAAATAAACTTGGTATACATATAATGGTGTGGGTGGTGCTTTGGAATACATGCCTTACGTTTATCAGGTCATTCAATATAGACTATAGTGTCCTACATGCCGTCAACATGTGAATGCACCTACATCTTATTAATTTTATTATTTGGAAGTCAATGTATTGTTCCTGACAATAGTATGTTTTTAGTAAATCGGTGCGATTGTATGAGCTGATCGGAACTCTCTTTTGAGTGTCCCGTGGATTATGTTTTCGTTTTCATAGCGAAGGTCAAGATCACCTGCGTTCGACTGCCGCATCAGGGCTGGGTCGCCAGCTGCAGACCATCATCATGGGAATCGATTTGCATTACATATACTATTGTTATAGTTTTAGGTGTGTTTTCTCTTTTAATGAGATATTTAAAAGAAATGCATGAGTTTTTCATTGATTTTATCACTTCATTGACACTCACAGGAATTAGCACGTTCCCGGGTCGTATTATGCATTCCCACGATTTTAGAAAATCTGAAGAATTTAAAGGACTGCGCATCCTCGTGATTGGCTCAAAATATTCCGCGGAAGACTGCGCAATGCAATGCAATAAGTGCGGGGCCAGTCACGTGATTCTGACCTGGCTAACGGCTCCAAGACTCCACAATTGGCCTGATGGTATTGAAGAGCGACCCCTCCTGCAGAATGTTAATAACAAGACAGTCACTTTTAAAGATGGGGCTACTGCTGATGTAGATGTTATCATCTACTGCACCGGCTACAGGAACCATTTCCCATTTCTAGAAGGTAAGCTATTACAATATTTAATTGTTGGCTTACCAGCAAATTATGTTGGATTGTAAAGAACTTCTAATGATATAGTACACGGCGAAACTTATAATACCCAATACAGGAATGATATAGTATACGTCGAAACTTATAATACCCAAAACAGGAATGATATAGTATACGGCGAAACTTATAATACCCAATACAGGAATGATATAGTACACGGCGAAACTTATAATACCCAATACAGGAATGATATAGTACACGGCGAAACTTATAATACCCAATACAGGAATGATATAGTATACGGCGAAACTTATAATACCCAATACAGGAATGATATAGTACACGGCGAAACTTATAATACCCAATACAGGAATGGTATAGTATATGGCGAAACTTGTAGTATCCAATACAGGAATGATATAGTATACGGCGAAACTTATAATACTCAATACAGGAATGATATAGTATACGGCGAAACTTATAATATCCAATACAGGAATGATATAGTACACGGCGAAACTTATAATACCCAATACAGGAATGATATAGTACACGGCGAAACTTATAATATCAATACAGGAATGATATAGTATACGGCGGAACTTATAATACCCAATACAGGAATGATATAGTATACGGCGATACTTATAATACCCAATACAGGAATGATATAGTATATGGCGAAACTTATAATACCCAGTACAGACAACAATTAAAGATTATTAAATCTGAATTGGAATATATGGACGAGTTCTTTCGCGTAATAACATTGCGCCACTTTATGAGCGCAATATTTATACGCAAAAGAACGAGTGCATATATCCGAATAAAAATCTAATGACATGTTTATTGCATACGCATTTTAAATTTTAAAAGCAATAATTAGAACAAAAAAATAAGGTTTTAACATTCAATTTTCATAGAAAGTATTTATATGAATCAAACATATTGTCGGAATATTGTGGGAATTTTCCACAATGTAACACAATTACTATAATGTTTACAACACATGACAAACTTCAGGTGACATGAACTAAGAATTGCATCAATCCCTACGGAATATGCATCATAGTAGTTCCAACACGTCAATATAAACACGTCAATATGGGCGATTGTTGACGTGTATTCACAGACATTGTCGAATTATAACATCATTACTACTAATTTTTAGAACTGTACATTGTCAATACATTTAATTTAAATGATCTAGACATTAACACAAAATAACAGTTTTTAGTTTCTTAACATTGTTTCGATGTGTAAATCATTCATTTATTCTCATCAGAATCTCTATGCATAAAGGAGGAACTTCCGTCGGTGTATCCGGATCATTTGTACAAGGGCATTGTGTGG
Source organism: Cyrtodaria siliqua (assembly GCA_037043455.1). Classification (NCBI taxonomy): domain Eukaryota; kingdom Metazoa; phylum Mollusca; class Bivalvia; order Adapedonta; family Hiatellidae; genus Cyrtodaria; species Cyrtodaria siliqua. The sequence goes on from JAWPHD010012105.1 coordinate 52,034, forward strand.
TTAAAGGGAGGCAACAATAAACTTCTTTATATTGGTGCCCAAAAACCGGGTGTCACTACGCCCATGTTTGATCTGCAGGCAATCTGGGCAGTCCGGTACATAACTGGCAAAAACATAATCAATTCCAACGGTAAGGAAAACTACATCTGATATTTATCGTTTGTCATTTAGTCAACTAAAGAGGCGAAAACTGTCTCTTCCCATTTGTCAAACTAGTCATTATCTGCGTGTGTTTCTTCTTACACGAATAATATAATCCAAATTTCTCTTTTTATACTTTTTTGTATATACATGACATAATTGCTATATTAGGCACTGACCGTTCCGCATACTGATTCGATAGTCAATTCTTGCTTGTATTTATTTTTGTTTTTGGTTGACTGTGTTGTAAAACAGAGTATAAAACGGAGCATAAAATATTTTGTTCCAGTTAAATCTTCCTTTTGTATCAATATGTCGTTTAATACAGACAAATAGAATATTCTGTCCTTTGTAGATATTTTTACATATTAACAGATAACTCGTTTATGTGTGAATTTAGAACAGACTCAATAAAACTGAGTCTGCTACTTTTCTCTCTTGTTTGTGTTTGTTGCTTCCAAGGAATATCCTTTTCAGTATTTTTGGCATAGGAACCACGCTTTCTAATATATTAAATATTTTATATTCTTATCAGATAACAGAACGATTGGAGACATGGAGAAATCAAACGATACAATCGAAGCAGAACTTGAGAGGTGGAGACAGCTTGTATCTACAGTCAGAGTGGAATTGGACGCTGTAAACTTCCACAAAAAATACCTAAAGGAATTAGCAGGTAATTTGTTTCCAGTCTAATAGCTCAAAGTACAAATAACTGATCTAGCATGAACGTTATATTGCCAGCATTATGTTTTGTCCTGGACAGTTTCAAATCTGTAACCTTATATTACACTTTTTATTTAGTATATGTCTTGTTAGATAATTGTCAGATAATATGTTTATGCTATGCGGTTTGCTGATCATTAACGTTACTGTTAACCCTTAATCCGCTAAGCACGACTATAATAGCCTTTGCGTCCATTGTAAACCCAGATCAGCCTGCGAGTAACTCGCAGGCTAGTAACTCGCAGGCTAGTAACTCGCAGGCTGATCAGGGTTTAGAATGTCCGGCTGCTGATCAGTCATTTTCCCAAAAACACCCCCTTGTGACACAAGTGGAATGGTCTTAATTCATAGAAAAAACAGTCCATTATAAATATATCCGGCACCTTTCATTGTCACTGTCTGAAAATATAACGTGTGTGTGGTTGATCCTTAAATGTGATCCCACTCATAGTATGTATGTATGTATGTATGTATGTATGTATGTATGTATGTATGTATGTATGTATGTATGTATGTATGTATGTATGTATGTATGTATGTATGTATGTATGTATGTATGTATGTACGTCATTACTTTGCAATGGAGCGTGCGCGTCGTGTACCGTACATTGTCGTCTATTAATGTATGTATGTATGTACGTATGTATGTATGTATGTATGTATGTATGTATGTATGTATATATGTATGTATGTACGTACGTACGTAGTTCGTCCGAAGGTTGTTTGTCCTTTACTTCTCCCTAAATATATATATATATATCAGGTTAATGGTTAAGCAGTCGTACCAAGTACATTGTGTCTACAGTACACAGAGATCGGTCTTATTTTGAACAGACGATTAACAGTTCTTCTTGTATTTCGTTGTGTCCAAGATTTACCGCAGCAATTATTGTTTACTGCATGTCTATCTAGAAATGTAGCTAAATGATAATTAAAGAAATCTCAATTGTATTACAGTCGTATTATTTTATTAGATATTTGATCTTCTGGTGTAAGTCCATGGGAATTACTTTGCAATGGAGCGTGCGCGTCGTGTACCGTACATTGTCGTCTATAAACTCAATCCGCGATAACTTTAGTGATTTCACTAACTTTGTTTCTGGAAACCTTCGACAATGAGCTCATTTGTCGTAAACAATATATTTGACATGTTTATATCAGCCTACAGACAGCTACAACATACTGCATACTATAAGCTTAGCAATGAAAAACTCTGAACAGCTAAACTAATTTCAGATGACATTGGATCCAATGTAGATGTACTGCTGATGTCGGACTACTTGCTACAAACTCTTGATGAGAAGAAGGATATTTCCACCTTCAGAGACAATCAATTTACGTCGTTATATACAGGAAACCTGAGCAAGCTGCCAAGCACTAAATGGGCCCGTAACTTTGATGATAGTTTAGACGCTTATTTACAGCAGTGAATACGGCGTCCATTATAAAATGGGGTTGTTTATACATAAACTATGTATGGTATGTGTAAACCCATTGAAATAGTACAGAATAACACGATAACTACATGGGTTTTTGTGTATTTTTTTTTTACATATTAACATGTGGACTTTCTTGTTTTTCTTCTTGAAAAATAAATTGCAATGTCAGCAAAATTTAAGGCAATGTCAATCTCAAAATTCATATATATTCTTATATTTTTTGGGGTGTTTTGTGCATTAACATTTTAGTAACCTAGTGTTTGTAGCTAATCTGAGATTAAATGTAAACTACATGTATTGTAACATCCCCGACGTCCGTTCGTATTCCGGTAAAATATTTTCTAAAAATGTTATAAACTGCTTGACAAAATTTGACCAAAATTCAATTGGATTGTTCTGATAAATGTAATTTTGAAAGTTATACAAATGAGGTAAAAGCGATCTCCAAGGTGGCTACCGTTACTAAAATAGCCCAAACATTTAAACATCTTCTTTTCAAGAACCTCTTTACAGATTCCAATACTTGATTTATAATGATCTGCATACCCAAAATTATCAAAGTTGTACGGCAAACAAGCACACAGAAGTCGCAGTGGTCAAAAAGAGTTGTAGAGAAAGCTCTAAAGAAAGATACAAATATCGGACAGGGAAAACATCATTCAAGGACGACAGTAAACCACAAAACACAAACACTCAAACAGACAAACGAGAATGGCAAAAGTAATAAAAAATGCAAACGACATCACAAACACAAAAGGGTTGACAATAGGGCTACCGCCTTGGAACGGTCAGTGGCAACAAAGGCCACTGGGGTTTTAAACCGCTTCTAGGGTGCACCAAACCTCACACTTACTCTACTGTCATCCCATTAAAACAGGACAATGTAAATAAAGAAATCCCCGCCATGATCTAATCTCTAACCAACAAGGCAGCATCAATAGGCAATATAAGTAAAACACAAATATGCTCGTGTAATTATAATACAAAAAAAACAGTAGCCTAGAAAGCCACAATGAAGGTACTCAATGACTTGGCAGAAGCCAGAGCAACAAGAGAATGTTACATGTTGCATTAAACAACTTATCCTTACACACCACTTGGCCAATTTTAATCAAGTTTGCAAGTATTGTCATATTAATTTTATAGGGTTTATATAGATAGATAGATAGATATTAGCACAAACCTTTACAACATTTCTTCTGAAGAACCCTGAATTATTTTTTTATCTCAGACGTGATTATCACTTAGTGATCCGTTGGGATCCTCGAGCACAATCACCTTTGCTTAAACGTAGAATACCGCTTTTGCTTTAACGTAGAATACCGCTTTTGCTTTAACGTACAATATAGCTTTTTCTTTAATGTAGAATACCGCTTTTTCTTTAACGTAGAATATAGCTTTTTCTTTAATGTAGAATACCGCTTATTCTTTAACGTAGAATATAGCTTTTTCTTTAATGTAGAATACCGCTTTTGCTTTAACGTAGAAAACCGCTTAATCCGATTCCAGGAAGCATGAGAGATACTGTGTCTTAAATTACCTCCCTTAACAGGCTCATTAACACCGAGTCTGCTACCTATTTTTCTCTCTTCTTTTTGTTGTTGTTGTTTGTTTTTGTGTGTGTTTGTTTCATTTTAAGCGCCCGTTTACAGTATCGAATGATTGTTATCCCGTAGATTTTACAAATTGTACAATGAAGTTCTTCGGGTAAAAGTATCTACCCTTGGTGTCCAACGTTTTTAATAGTTTTATATATTGTGACTCTGTTTTAAAACTGATCATTATATCCTAGAAATTTAAGTGTCTTCAAAATTTATCCCCGAGGTGAGAAAATGCCACTACCCGGGGACCCATATTTGTATATAGATAAATATTATGAAAATGTTTGTTGAGTATAATTATTGAATGAAAATTTAGAATACGAAACATTTATAATACTATAATAATGCGACTATAATATCATTTGCGCCTATCGTAAACCCAGATCAGGCTGCGAGTAAATGGAATGGTCTTAATTCAAAGAAAGAACAGTCCATTATATATATGTAGCGGGTTAAGGGTTAAGAATAATATGTATTTACCCAGAAACAAAAGATTATATAAAAACTATGTACGCAATATACAAGAATCATATTGATGTACGAAGTATGTATTGTGATATCCTATGGTAAAAGGACAGTTAAACTAATTAAGCGTACCAACATTTGGCTTTATTGATTTAAATCTAGACTGTGTCATGTATGATTGTATGATTTAGATGTATTGTATATAGACTAGTTTAAGGTATATTGTCTTGAAAGACCCAAAGCCGATAACCCTTGATTAAAAAAATGTATTTTAAAGGTTATTTAATTTTCAGATTATTATATTTTAAAAGTTATTAAATTTACAAAATATTATACTTCGAGCGTTATTTAATTTGAAATTCATATGCTGTGGTGTTTTCCAGACGACATTATTTGGATTTCTTCGTCATATGTTATTTACGTCACTAGTGACGTCAACATGTTTAGAAGCAAAACTTATAAAGAAACAATAAACTTTGTAAATATATGTAAGTTATGACTGCCTACTAAGTTTCAACATCTAAGTAAATCGGAGAGGTACTTATATAAGACATAAGACGTCTAGGATATGTTCAACCAACTCTCATTTTGAAGTACTTCAAACTAAAATCACCGATTATTGGATCACCATGCAGTACTCAGCTTCTACTTTAAAGTAAGATAATATTAAACAAATCGTCAAAATTTAAATATGTTTACTCAAAAAAAGTATATGAAAGGAGAAGTTAAGAACTACTTTAGTGTAAAGTAACATGAAAAAAGCGTCAGATATATAGAGAATATTATGTCAGTGACTTTTACTATCAAGTTTATTATGCCAGGCTTAGAAAATGAAGAATGGCGAGGCTCTGCCGAGAGCCTCGCCATTCTTCGTTTTCGTGCCGAGCCTAATAAACTTGATAGTAAAAGGCACTGACATAATATTCTATTTATCATGTAGATTATCCACATTTTTTGTATGAATTACTATTATAACCTATTTCTCAGAATGTTACGCTTACCGAGGACGCCGCCATGTTTTTTTTTGTTTTTGTATTGGTCATTGCCTAATAAAGCAAAATTTAATAGGTCACCTCTTTATTAGCCAAAAAAGTGCATATCTGCATGATAAATATGTTTATTGACATAGTTGGGTTAGTGGTTATAGCTTTAAACCCGTGTAATAGCTTAAATAAACAGCGAAATGAACTCTTCTATCGTATTACACGAGGACATGGGAAAACAAAAAACATACTTATCTAGATATACACTTTGTAAGCAGATCACCGCATCTTCACGAGCAGATCACCGCAGCATCTTAACAGAAGCCTCTGACTTAAAACTGTCAAGCTGTACTAATGGTAATGTGTCAAATATATTAATATTCTTACAATATTAAAGATGGATTTAGAACACTACAAGGCAATGTTTACCGTTTATGTTTATTGGAATATATTGGCCACGGCTTCAACAAAATAGAAGTATGATCAAATGTGTAGTTGATTAATACATATAGATGTACTTTATGAACCCTGGGTAGAGCAGTTCACAAAGACAAATGTACCTAATGAAAGTTCTTGTATTGAAAATGTCAAAATTCTTATTAACTACACAATACACAATAAGTCATTGCTGTGGCCGCGAAAAACTGCCGCCACCATGAGGAAATCCCGAATGTGGATTGCTGTAAGCCCTGGTGAAGCCGTGACGGAAGAACCAGACTGAAACCCTTGAAGTTTCCGTGTTCTGAAAATATAAACATAAAAAAGCCCAAAACACTGTCTTCAATAATAGGCGAGGGTGGGTGGGTTTATGTTGCGAATATTGATACAATTAATTTTGTGTACCGTATAAATTACTGAACGTTTTGTTCTACGAAATTTTCTGCAGACAGTGGAAGTGGTAATTAAGTTGCCGGTGCCATGTTATAAACTGCACCGACAGGATGTTATACAATAAATGGCATATGACACTTAAATAACACTAATTTGTCATTTAACGCACAAAATCCAATATGTTTGTGTCATGAGTTTTAGTTCACCTTTGATACTTGTTTGCAAACTGCTGTTTGTGATAGTGCATTAAGATGCTAAAATATCCCAAAACGGCACCATTCATCAAGAGTAATGCCTGTTTGATGACTATAAACTATAAAAATGGTCCTATAGAAATCGTAGCATTCAAACGCAATGGCACCGTAGGTCCGCACTGCACCATAAAGAGCAAATTATCTATACAATGAAAAGGACAATACACAAAAGAGAATGTTGAAAACAGGTTTACCGACTTGGAACGGTCAGTAGGCAATATGGCCTACAGGTTAGCTTAAATCAATTTTACATATGTACACAACCTCGATGTTATCCTGCCTTCAGCGCTCAAATTGACAACACAGTGTAAATAAAAGTAAATCAATCAAAATGGACTAAATTCGAACAAGTATCGAACTATGTATAATTGGCTGTGTTGGTGTCTCTTGTTTATAACAGTTTCTTATAGCATGGTTCTCTATACGATGGCCTGATACCAATGGTCAATTTGGGTCTTTAGGTTCAACCCAGTTTGGCATAGTTACATACATGTTCCGACACGACCAGCACTCGCAACACTGGGAAAGCCTGACGGTAATCTGAAACATAAGATGTGTGGCATCGGTGAAAACATGTGCAACTAACCGCAATGGGTATCGATGTTCAATAGATCTATATATTAAAAATCATTCCAAACAAAAGTATAATCGAATATTGTGTAAATATTTTAAAAAGACGACAGAAATGTAACATTTTCCACAATGTATTGTATTTGTTGCTCAGAATGGAAAAATAAACATATTGGTGACGTGTATTTCTAACTTAATCATTATCTTCATAGTTTAACGCATTTTAATAAGTGTATTTGTATTTTATTATTCATGTGAAGTTGCGAAAATAATGCGCTTTTTCGTTTTACTCTTGTCAATAATAACAATACACACAGCAGGTTATACAAGAGTATTTGCCACGAGGCAAGTCAACGTTTCTGTTTTGCTTTTGTTACAATGCGTTTTTACGTAACCAATTTTGATTTTTAAGTACCTGTTTGATACATATACAAAAAACATAATGCCAAAAGGTATACTATCTGCTCAGGGATAACTCTTGGTGTTACCAATCATAAAAAAAGATGTAATGCATGTCAACGGGTTTTCAATTGCAATGACCTTAACCCGGGGCTAGTGGGGCGTGAACGGTAGCAAGAATATTTCACTACCGTTCATGAACAGTCTCAGTCCAACCGAGACTGCAATATGTTCTATTTATCCTTTCCGTTTCCAAAGGGCCACTGTCATACTATTTTATATAGCACTGTAGCGTTGCTTGTGCATTGTGGCGGCAGTAAAACGTCTCCCCGCGCTTTCTATCAGCCTCAGGACTGTGATTCATTCGATCTTTGGAGATCGCTTAGCCCGATACTTATATTTAGATATCGGTGGTACATGTTCAAATGTTTATGCTTTCTTACTTAAATTTTGATTCGGTGGTTCCACTACTCCGGCCGATAAAGGCTCTGGGTATTGTTTAACCACTCATAGGATATGTTTATTTTTTTTAATTTAGTCTTTTGACTGTTGCTCCAGGCTTCATAACCGCTGCTCCCAACTAAATTCCATTTTGTTTATTTCGCTCTTCGGGGCATATCATTTCGTTAGATATATATATTGGGACCATACGCCGCTGGACATTGAATAAGGACAGTAAAAGAAGCTTGTCCACCGCCATATGCATGCCATCTTCGGGATGATGATTAAACTATTGATTTTATGAATATTGAGTTCTGCTCAACCCGGGGCTAGGAAGCGTGAACATTAGCAAGCATATTTCACTACCGCTCAAACCGAGACTGCAATAGTTCGTATGTATCGTGTTCGGCCGTTTCCAAAGGTCCACTCTCATACTCTTTTAGATATAATAAAATGTTAACGGATTACCTCAATGCATCTCCAAGGATATAGCTTGCATTTTTGCTCATTTGGGGACAAAACACCCAAACCTGGTATTCCTGGAAATGGTTTTTAAGACATACCGAGTTGGTTACGTGGGAGTTTGTCAATCTGCATCTACTCATACAGTTCGTACTGGGATAATAAAAACAAACGAGTTTATAATAATGAGATATTATGGCTTGATTTTGTTTCAAATATATTGTCCGGAATTGCGAATTTTCGACCACTTATATTTAGCGTATTACGTTATTTCGACATCAGCACTTTTAACTTTTAAAAATAGTTTCCATTGATAGAGGGTTTAATGTTCAATTAAACGATTTTTTTTTTGTTAAGTATGCATTTAAATATTTTTTCGAACCATTATTTGGCAATTATATTGTATTTTAAAAACTATTTGAAAATATATAGTAATTATAAAATGGGACTATTGCTACATCTTGCACATAATTAACACATCGAAGATTTTAAATATTAACGCTTCAATATCAGCATGGCGGTTTTGCTGAGTCTACCAATCACATTGAAGCAAGCATATCCAGTACAAGGCATACATTTCGGTTAGTATTGGTTGTGATGGTATATCACTGTTACTATGTCTGTAAGTTACGCATCTCCGTCACACGTGACGGTTATAATGCGAGTTTGGAAGCGCATGTTAAAAATAGATAAGATTTGCTAATACAAATGGGGGAAATATTCGTTTAATTAGTTGTCAATTGCGTGCTAGGGCCCTCATTATCAGTCCAATCTGACTATATCAGCGGTCTCTGTGAATTCATCTAACCGGCATAGCACCGAAAGTTAGTATAACCTAAACAATCGACTGGGCCCGAGAGTTACATGTAGATTGAGAGATCGGAAACCTCCGATTTCAAAGATACCAAAGCAGTCACGGTGTCTGGTAAACGGTTCCAAATGAAAACTGTCAACATGTCATGGAATGAGTTAGCCGTGTTCTAGTTAAGATAATAGTAAGCGTAATAATCTGCTGAAATAGCCTTTTTCATAATGAAGTAAACAATTTATATTGACTTTCATGGCTGTTAAATGGCGTTACTAAAGAGTATGAAAGTGGACGTTTGGAAATGGCCGAACACGACACATACAAAATATTGCAGTCTCGCTTTGATTGAGACGACAGTTTTGTTTGAAATGATGATCTATGTAACGTATATGACTTGCACGAACCATAAGAGAAATAATTAACAAAGAAAGCAGTGGGACCCATTTGCATGAATGTATTTGTTTAAACATAAAAACAAATTTACTCAAATTACGAATTAAAATGCATATAAGGTATTGTTATTCGCAGTCAGCTCGTTGTGCAATTAATGATCCTGGCCTTCTGTATACAGGGGCTAGAACCCAGCACTTCCTCCAGGTGGGATTCTGTTATGCAAACCATCCGAGCGAGTACACGTTGTAAGGACATGCTATTTGCCAGTGGAATTGCCGAGTATCACTGTAAAAGTTAAGCATTTGATAAAATGTATTTAGTTTTTCACTAGACAGTTTTAGGGTATTGTTATTTAAATATTAATTAAACATTATTATTGTTATTTGCTTTGTTGTATTTTTAACAGTATATCTCAATTGTCAATACCGTTCTTGTTAGTGATGCTTTACAAAACTTGGCAACAAAAACTTGGGTCGCAGACTCGGTATCATTAAGTCGATTAGTAAAGCCCATATCGATTTTTATGATTCAAAATAAATAAAAATATTATATATGCATTGTTTCGTTATTAAGAGGCTAATTAATTCATATTCGAAATACGGTACAAATGTATCTTGTTTAATAACATATAATAATGATGAATATCATATTCAAATAGGGAAAAAGTTCAATATAATTAATGGTAGACAAGTATTACATCCGGGATTGTATGACTTTGAACATTTTGAAAAATAAAATGGACTTATTTTAAAACATATTTGTTAGCGTATAACTCCGAATGATGTACTTAAAATGCTAAGCAATTTAAAGGCATTTAATAAATAAATAAAAACAAAACCTGTTGTATGAAACGATGATTTTGCAATTATACAATTTATACAAAACACACAAACACACACACACACATACAAAACAAAAGAAAAATCGGACAGGGAAAGTAGCATTCAATGACGACAGTCAACCACAAAACACCAAAATAAACACGCAAACAGACAAATGAGAAGGCAAAAGTAATAAAAAATGCAAACGACATCACAAACACAAAAGGGATTGCAATAGGTCTTCAGCCTTGGAACGATCAGTGGCCAAAAAGGCCAAAAAGGCCACTGGGGGGGTTAAACCAGATTCTAGGGTGCAGTAAACTCACATTTACCCTGTTGTCATCCCAATTAAATGGGACAGTGTAAATAAAGTAATCCCCGCCATGAAATATTCTTTAACCAACAAGGCAGCGTTAAATCGCAATATAGGTAAAACACCTAGATGCTCGTGTATATATAAAAAGCCTAGAAAGCCACGATGAAGGTACTCGATGACTTGGCAGAAGCCAAAGCAACAAGAGAATAAACCATTGAGGGCACGACAAGACAAGACCGCGGACAAACATCAAACGCCACCGTCCTAATGGGCTTTAAAACATGATTCTAAAATGAGTTTAGAATTCACAAAACATTCAGTAAACAATGTTTCATTAGCATCCTCTTGTATACTATACCATTTGTTACAGACAAACATTTATTTTACGAAAACTTGATTTAAAAAAAAAATATTTTTCTAAATAACGTTCATATTCGCAAATCTTAACTATTTGTATAGTTCAAATAAATTGATTTTGCATATTACTATAAATTGATAATGTTGCACTTGATATATCTAAACATATGGTAGAATAAATAACAAAAGTAAGTATATTCGAACAGGAAATGCAGCTTTCACAGAACACAGTAAACCCCAAAACACGCAAAAAGACAAACAAGAATGACAATAGTAATAATAAAGGCATATGACGTCACAAACACAAACAGGGTTGACAGTAGGGCTACCGCCTTGAAACTGTCAGTGGCAACTCGAAAGCTCCAAATGAGTACTACAGTTGCAAGCAGGTTTAAAGTCGATAGGATACTGGATTAATAAATCGAGTTGGAACTGTAAATTGATAAATACTTCAAGAGTCCCTTGTGAACTATGAACAAAGAAATATAAAAAAAAATCGGACAGGGAAAGTAGCCTTCAAGGGGGACAGTCAACCACAAAACACAGAAACAAACAGACAAAGTAATGATAAATGCAAACGACATCACAAACACAAAAGGGTTGACAATAGGGCTACCGCCTTGGAATGGTCAGTGGCAAAGTAGGCCACTGGGGGTTTAAACCGGTTCTAGGGTGCACCAAACCTCACACTTACCCTAATGTCATCTTATTAAAACAGGGCAGTGTAAATAAAGAAATTCCCCGCATTTAATAATGAGATAATAGGATCTAATCTCTAACCAACAAGGCAGCATCAATAGGCAATATAAATAAAACACAAATATGCTCGTGAAAATATATACAAAAAAAAAGATAGCCTAGAAAGCCGGAATGAAGGTACTCAATGACTTGGCAGAAGCCAGAGCAACAATTAAGGGCACGACAAGAAATATAATAGAAAAACATCAAACGCCACAGTCCCAATAGGCTTTAGGTAGGCGTCATCACAGCCTGTCCGGTCATCGTACAATTAAAGAGGAAAGCAGTGGCGAACTGTAGAAGGGTCCACCACCAAGCATGCAGTACGTTGCAAAATGATAGGGTCATAACCTCTTTTGATAAACTTTTTAACAAGTTTAACAAAGATAGTATGAAAGTGATCATGACTAAGAATCTTACGAAGTTTATAAATCTCATCACCATATAAGTGAGGTTGTGATAGTCCTTGTCGCAGAAGAGTCCTTAAGTTACCTTAAGTTACTTTTATATTTATAAAGAAGATCAGGGTTACGATAATAAAATGTTCAAAGGTTTTACGAAGTTTATGGTAACGCTAACCCTGTATGAGTAGCTTTTTATTTATACAAAGATTACGAATATTAAAGTCCTCAACTCGAGTACAAGCTCTTGAAACACTTATAAGTTGACACACGTACACCCCATAAGAAGTTGCTCGGGGAACATCCCCATCAGGTGGGGATAATTAACAATGTCAAAATTAAAATCATCTCTCTTGTCATAGATTTTGCTAATTAGTTCACCATTTTCAATCGAGAGATCTAAGTCAAAAAAAAAGAAGCGTTATTATCAGATATATTAGCTTTGTTAAGCTGAAGTTCTTTAGGATAAATATTATTAACCATAGTTGGAAGTCTAAATCCTCATATTCAGCTTGAAACTCTCGATTAAATATGACAATTTACGATTATCGATCAGTAGGCACATGTGAATATAGAAGAAATAAAACTTACGTAATGTAAGAAAAGGGTTGCTCGCAGGTACTACGCATGTCTGCAGAACTACTTCCGGCACTACGCATGTCTGCGAAACTACTTCTTACGCGTATTGTATCGTGCCTGGAACATCTTTAGCTTTCGCCACAACTACGTTTGCCTATTCCCACTTTGTGAAAATACATATACGTATAGAAGTATATGTTATTAGTTTATCATTTGAATAACTCTCATTTGAAATGCATATTGATTAGAAAACAAATTATGTGTAATGATCAATCCATAAATAATTATATAAAGTTGTTAAATTATGTATAAAACGGTATATATGTTACTGAATAGTGTTATTAATTAATGTATTTTGACTTTAGAATGCCGCTTAAGACGGTTCTATTGGGTGTGCGAGGTGTTGCATCTTATATTACCTCCAATGAACAGACTCAGTAACGGCGTCTCTTACTTTCCTCTCTTGTTTGAGATCCTTGCTTCCATTTTATTTCTTTGTGTTAATGGTATTTTACGTCATTCTTAGCACATGTTAGGCCCTATATAATGGTCGATTTTTTTGTGGTAGATGCAGACCACCCCATTTTTAATAGATAGAGTCAGTACTATATACCTCCCGCCATCCGTAAGAATCGTGACTATATGTTAATTAGTAATATTTAAAAATTAAATTTACCAGACTCGATCTATAAAGTCTCCGCCCCAGCTCGTAAAGTCTGACGTAATATCGACAAGACGTGTTGTGCGTTTACACACAACACAATTAACACGTTAACACACAACCCCATTAACACGTTAACACACAACCACATAACATGTTAACACACAACCAAATTAACACGTTAACACACAACCAAATTAACACGTTAACACACAACCCATTAACACGTTATTACACAACCACATAACACGTTAAGACATAACCACATTAACACGACCAATAAACCCAGTATCTATAATAAATTGCAATTATACCATTTTGTGTTTGATGTATTACAGCTAGTTACTTTGAAGTTTAAGGCTAGGCTTAATGGTATGTTGGTCTTAACAACCCAGCCTAATATACAACCAGAAGTGGTATTTCGCCAAAAATTGTATATATAAAAGACAGTTTGATATTTATTAATATGTCTGATATATTTCACAAAATGTGTGTTCGTGATAAAAAAATATAAAGACGATTAAACCGGTTTTTCAACTGAAATAAATAATCCAACAAACCTAAATTTATATTAAGTGATCGTAAAGAAATATCGAAAATATTAAATGTACAGGTTATTGAAGGTAAATTATTCTTAATATTTTGTAAACATTTTATCAGGGTTATCGTACTCAATTGTACGTATGTCATTTGTATTTATTTCTTATTTCATTACGTGGTCCCACCTTAATTCCATTAAGCGTCTCGATAACACGGACGGTAACCATTCCCGCGCGACTCTTTGAGAGGAGGTCATTACATTCTGAACAATGTAATCATAAAGATATGTGGCCTTTGATGTTTTATGAATACATGTGTGACAGAACAGAACGCATGTTTGTGCCAGATTGTACCGAAATTGAATCACATAGATGAAATTGCGTAGCTTTGACAGAATGGGCAGGGAATTTTGTATTTGAGTTCGTCTCAAATAGCTGAAGCAGCCACACTCCTTAAATGTAGTAATTCCTAAGATCACAAATTCTCCCTTTATCCCAATTAAGGTCTGTGTCTGTGCATAATTTTACATTAGAGCCTTTATTTTTCCCAAACCATTAACTCTGGTTTTATCAACATTAACATTAAGATCTGAAATGTCTCCATAGAATTTTAAAACCATTAGAGCATGTTTAAGGGATTTTTCGGTGCCGTCTAATATAAGGGAGGTGTCATCGGCATATTGAGAAATTACATATTCAGTATCTCTACTTTAACTCCTTTAGTATCTTTATTTGTCCTGGCCAGTACAGCCAATATTTCGACACACAAATTAAAAATGTATGGGGAGAGTGGATCTCCCTGTCGGCAGCCTCGTTGAATAGAAGACTACTCTGATAGATGGCCATTAAGTAAAATGAACGAGTTAATGTTTGTGTAAAATACTTCTATCCATTTTCTTATATCTTGTCCAAACTGGATAAAAAGGTTAAAACGTCATCAATAAAAGACCAAGAGAGGGTATCAAAAGCCTTTACAAAGTCTGTAATAAGTAATACTCCTGGTATATCATTTTTAGCATGGTGAACTTGTTCACCAAGCTTTAGTAACCATGTTTTTTGCACGAATCCGAACTACAGCCTCACTGATGAATCGACGCATTGCCTGAAAAAGAAGACCCATATTTTAACAGGTGTTTCTTCTTTTCTAGTGCGTATACAAATAAGGTAATGTCATTTAGAAATTTCAAATTTCAAATAATTTCTTCGATACATTGTTTAAGTCATATATTGTTTATGTATCTATTTCATCTATTGTTCCATCGTTTTGCTGTGCTGTCTATGAATAGATCAATCATCATCATCACGTGATCATCACGTGATTTTGTAAAAGATGTCCAACCGTATATTCATACGCCGTATTGATCTCCTAGGATAATTTATTGAGATTTGTAACCAGTTAATTTTATACTTTATTTCTCTTGCAACACCATCAAACGCATATCTTCCATCTTTCTTGGATTTATATATTTAAGAACTATACATATATGTTGTGACATGGCCTTCTATAGTCTTCATATACTATTTAATAGGTTTGGTCAGTAATGGTTATCCTTCTCCAATTGCGCGCGAAACTTCATCTGGTACCCTACTGGTACACATCACCTGTCTCGATAACACGGACGGTAACCATTCCCGCGCGACTCTTTGAGAGGAGGTCATTACATTCTGAACAATGTAATCATAAAGATATGTGGCCTTTGATGTTTTATGGATACATGTGTGACAGAACAGAACGCATGATTGTGCCAGATTGTACCGAAATTGAATCACATAGATGAAATTGCGTAGCTTTGACAGAATGGGCAGGGAATTTTGTATTTGAGTTCGTCTCAAATAGCTGAGGTCTTCCTCCACCAATTAAACTGGCCGCCATACATAACCTAATTGATCTGTTGATAAATGGCGTAAAATACCATGCAAAAAAATAAATAAATAAATAAAACCGAAACAGGTTTGATGAATCTGGTTTGGTAAATCCGTACGTTATAATCAAATGCTAACTGAAAATAGATCAGTTCTGTATAGCATTGATTTATTGATATTATAAATGAATGTGAATGAATAAGAAACAATTAGTGATATATAAAGAAAAAACATAAGATACACAATCTGTATTAGACCAAAAAGAGGTGTATTTCCCCTAACAGCTCTAAATAAAATAGGGTAGGTGGGTAGGGATTTTTCTTTTCCTTAAAAAAGTTTAGGGTCTGTCGGCAGAGGGGAAACACACCTATTTTTTTGGCCTTATCTCAATAATCTGAAGCTAAAAAAAGGTTTGCTTCTAATTTTGTGACCCATAGGGATCTGCTCAATATACATTTTATCAGAATATGCATTTACCACTAAACCACTACATTATTTGCTCAATCCAATGTATTTAAGGAATACATTTTATTTTTTAACATTCATGGCACTAAATAACATCAGGTCACGTGCAAAGTAAGTGAATCGAGAAGGGATTGTTAACTTTGCTCGCGCCCTGATGCTATTCATAGTCCCATGAATGTTAAAAAAAAAATTGTATTCCTTATATTTATATTATTATTGTATTCAATCAAAACCCATATGTCCCGTTTCTCAACCATTTTCTTCTCTAAATGGATAAAAATGCAAAATAACACCTATATTTATCATGGCAAATGGGATAGCGTGAACGTTTAGCCTCGCCTTCCTAACTACTCACGTCACACATAACTTGTTTTTCCTTAAAACGTCATAGTTTTAACAGCGCGTGAAGCAATTAAAATGTGATTCATGGTCAAATGGATGTTTCTAGTTTTGTATGTGTTATACAAGTTCTTACATTAGAAATGTAAATATAAATGAATGATGTCAGCGTCATGAACAAAATAATCAATTGAGTAAACACACAGAAATATTTAATAGTCATCAATATGTTGTGAGTGTATTTTTAATGTGGTTTGTTGTTTAACCCTAGTTAACAAGTTAATATAAATTACTTGGTATATAAAAATAAATTGCGAATGCCCGGTCTTTATGAATATTTTAACCCTTGGGTAAATTTTAATATTAAAAGCCTTAATATGTCTTGAAATCACTTAATTTAAATCTGTCCTTCAAAGCCTGCAAATGGCAAAACATTATCTGTGACCAGTGTACACAAGAACAGCTTTTGATTAGTAATACAGGATTGTCAGGTTTATTAAGTTTATTTACTACTGAATGTTTTATTTATTTAATGAAATAACAGTTACTGCATGGAACATTCAATACACACCTTGTTCCAAGGTCTAGCCAAGGTTCTGTTTTAGCCATCCAAAGTTACAGGAAAAAAACAAATTAATAAAAGAAATCCCTACCCTACCTATTTTTTTTTGAAGATGTTACCGAAACAAACACTTTTTTTAGGCCTGATCTGTTGTCATTCGTAGCATCATTGGCCGAAGTGTTCCGAATGATCCGTCTTGAATCTGCACGAATCCATCCCGAGAGCAGGATTCGCGGTTTCTCAAATATTGTTCAGGATTTATCAAAACTGTTGTAAACAAACAGTAATGATTTTTCATTGTAATCAAACACGACCTTATTCTAAGACGCAATTTCATCATAGTTCACCATGCTCTGAGTACCTTCGGTACTTTGATTCTCAATGTTATAGAACAAATCATATTTTCACCTATATATCTCCCCGCCAAAAGGCTGGTCTGATCATCATTCATAAGCAAGGGTAGTACTTGTTTTAACTGCTGTGCAATGCATGCTGATGATAATTTATAAGAACCGTTTAATAAAGATTTTGGTCTCCTGTTTTTTAAATAATGTCTATCTTTGTTTGTCTTTGGTATACATGTTAAAATGCCCTCCTTTTGAGTGACTTATAATTCCCCTTTCAATAAACCATGGTTAATAGACCTCAAGAGGAAAATTCCTATATCTATCCAGAAAATGGTGTCCACTCGAGCCGGGGCACTTAAAATATGTTTTGCCTTTTTTAAACAGAATAATAGTTCGTATAATTCTATTGGGCCTTCTAAAACTTGTTGTTGCTCTCTAGTTAGCTTGGGTATAGGAAAATCTCTAAACAATTCATTTAACATAGTGATCCCAAGTAGTAGTAGTAGGAAGCGTCATAGGTCAGGTGACCAGTAATGTGACAGAGAAGACGCGGGAATTTTGTCTGACTTCGCCGTGGGCGGAAATGAAGTCAACAGATTATGGGAAAAAAATAAACAAAATGGAGGACACCGCTCGGAAA
Organism: Cyrtodaria siliqua; assembly: GCA_037043455.1. Classification (NCBI taxonomy): domain Eukaryota; kingdom Metazoa; phylum Mollusca; class Bivalvia; order Adapedonta; family Hiatellidae; genus Cyrtodaria; species Cyrtodaria siliqua. The sequence goes on from JAWPHD010012105.1 coordinate 70,175, forward strand.
CATGCCAATCAACAATCGAAAATTATGGCGAATATCGCCTCCAGCATTTTACAAATAAACGAATCCTTTAACAAACGGCGTCGAGTGGATAGCGGTACGGGGTGTGTAGAAAATACATGCGAGACACCGATGGATCTCACAGAAATAATGACGGATCCGTCAGATCAATTTGACAATTTGATGGATGGAAGGGACAACGAGGAATCAACTACGGATGATAATTTTTTTCGGGAAGTTATGCAACGGAAAAGAAGTACGGAAAAAACATTTATGACGGGTTGGCCAGCCTTATGGAAAAGCATTTGATTCCAAGAAATTGGAAGTACCAAAAGTAAATAAGGAACTTTGGACGGCTTTCAAGTCAAAATGAGATGCGGATTTAGGTATCCAAGGTGTCATAGATACCTAAGTATGGTCATGGTTCCCACATTAAAGATGCTGGACTTAATAAAGAATAAAGGAGAGCTTTCTCAGTTGAAGGAGTTAAGTAAAGATATTTTTAAAATTCTTGCACAAGGGATTTCCACAGCCACACGGAAGCGAAAAGTAATAATATGTGGTGCCGTCAAAATATCGACGAACATGTGAGATTGATGCTCCGTCGTCTGAATTTCTGTTTGGTGATGACTTGGATAAGATAAGAATGCAGTAGCAATTGATGTTTTTACTTTATCATGGAAGAATAAAGTATGTTATTTGTTTCCTCCCTTCAGCATGATCAGCAGTGCAGTTCAAAAGGTGGTGGCAGAGAAACTGGACAGAGTCATCTTAGTAGCACCGATATGGGCAACTCAAGTGTGATTCTCTGTGGTTCTTCATCAAACATGCGAACAGTCGTACATTCTACCAGCAAGGAGATCTACCTTCCGCAGGACATCACAAAGAAACATCCCATTCGGAATCTTCGACTGGATGTTTTTTTATTATCAGGGAAAAACTCAAAAGTCGAGGATTATCAGAAAACATTATCAATATCATATTACAATTATATGAACAAAAGGTAGGGTACAGTGCTATAAATACTTCAAAGTCAACAGTTTCATCGATTTGTGCGATGGTAAATGGTAGAGATATTGATAACGAAACGTTAATAAAACGATTTATGAAAGGTATATTTGCAAATAGACCTTCTACCAAAATATTGTAGAATATGGGATGTTGGTGATATTTTTGCATACTTGTCAACATTAACTGAAAATGACAAACTATGTACATTACAGTTGTCGGGAAAACTGGCAATATTGGTAATGTTGTTGACTGGACAGAGATGCCAAACCATTCATTTATTACGGTTGGAAAATATACAGATAAAACAAGACCAAATAGTGTGTCATATATCTGATTTATTGAAACAAACAAAACCACGGAAACATATTGAACCGTTAGAAATAGACAGTTATACAAGAAACACCAAAGTGTGTGGTACAAACAATGAAAGACTTTATTTCTGTGACAGCAGTAGTCAGGAAAGACCGTTTAAGGCTGTAACTAAAAGCACAATTGCTAGATGGGTAAAAACATTAATAGGAAAGTTGGTATTGACATTGGAGTATTCGGGACACATAGTTGTCGGGCAGCATCAACATCATCTGCTGCAGAAAAAGGGCTGCAACTAGATGTCATAATGAAGGCAGCAGGTTGGAGTTCTGTAAAAACAGTTCAGAGATTTTATCATAAGATAATAGAAAATTCATCATTTGCTAATACTTTGTTAAACAGTACAGTAAATGAAAATGTATGATCCTGTTGGATATTGTCAATTATGATGTCGTTTATAAAAATATAACGAAGTTTAATTTCTAGTAGTAATTGGTATCCTAGAAATATATTTAAAGTAAATGATTGTGTTTAGCTCTAAAATCTCATGGGAAACTAAGTTACACCAGTTCGATAAAATTGTATAATTAATCGAGATTAATTGAAGATTGATTATAATTTTGTCGAACTGGTGATAACTTAGATTTCACATGCCCACCCCAGTAGTACGAAGGTACTGACATGCGTAATGTATTACATGCATGTAATTGGCCCTCCCTCGATATAAACACAATCATTACTTCTCTAAAGAATGACCTTGACCTTTCACAGCTGTTCTCTGAGTCTCAGTTTTTCAATATTTCGGCCTAAGGCATTTATCAAGCAAATAAAAAAGGAGATATGACTATATCTTGACAGCGTCTTTTGCACACAAATGTTCAACGGAAATGAATGCTGTTTACGTGATCTCTGAACTTCTCTAATTATTCTGTACTTCCTGCCCAGATTCCAAAGCCGTCATCGATGAACCTCTTATGGAACAACGGAATTTTATCTACGTTCATACGTTCCTAATCCCACTTTCTCATATACGCACAAGCAAAGTTTTTGCAAAGTCTTGAACCTATGGCGACACCCTCCTTTCGCGTAAAATTATTGTTACCAAAACTAAAGGTATTGTTGTCTAGTACTGTCTCAATCATTTTTACCATACCATCTTGTTCTATAAGGAGGTCTGATCTCATAGAAAGGGCTTCTTTACACTCGTTCAGGCTTTCTTCACGCGGTATGGATGGATATAATTTAACCACATCAAAACAGAACACAATACAATATTTTGGGAGTGGTTCATGAACCTCTTTCAATTTGTTTATGAAGTCGGTTGTATCCTTGATATAGCTCGGTGAGTCCTCCACAAATTCAGTTAATTTATATTCAGCACCCTCGGCGATTGTTTCTGTAGGGGTGTTAATACCGCTTACTATAGTGCGATATGATGCATTCTTTTAATGTAATTTTGGATTGCCCTTTAATTTGCCTGCTTGTATATATCTAGGTACCAAATACTATTTCATCTCTTTGGAAATGACTCCATTACGATACATTGTGTTGACCAACTTCTTTACATATTTGGTCGACTCCTGAGTCATGTCTCCCTCCGTATTCTCATAGGACTTACTTTCTCTCATCTCTATCTCTGGCGAATTTATGTATGCATATTTGTCCACCACTACAATACCAGATCCCTTGTCTGACGGTCTAATAACTATGTCCTTGTTGTGAAGAATGTCATAGAAAGCACCATTTTCTGCGTTTGACATATTTCGTCTTCAAGTTAGTAATTATGTCATTATTTACAAGCTCTATGTATAGGTCGAGGTGCTGATCCCTTCCTGCATTAGGAGTAAAATAACTTTTCTTTTTGATTTTGAACTTTTCTCTGACATTTTCTTTATAGCATCGCTTCGCATTCCCCTTATCATAGACATATTCTTGTAACCTCATTCGCCTTTCCCATTCTGCAAGGTCTGCTAAAAGCTTATTTTTATCCACTTTCTGTCTGCTTGGTATAAATTTAAGCCCTTTTTCTAAAAGAGAGAGTTGCGATTCCGTAAGTTCATGTTTAGAAAGGTTTGTTACCGACGTGGCTAAAGAGGATGCAGCAATGCGATCTGTATATAACGAAGTTGTTCGCCTACATCATACTTCAACCGTAGTTTCATATCCACATTATTTTCTGTAGTTGATCTCATTACTCTTTATATATAAATATAGATATAAAAATCGAACAGGAAAACCAGCATTCAAGGACGACAGTCAACCACAAGCACACACAGAAACAAAGATCTCAGGTTTTCAATATTCAATAAAACTGAGACTATTTTTTATATATATATCAATTAATTCCCTATGGAATACAAATGAAACACATTTCATTTAAATATAAATGTTTTACAACTTTGTGTGAATACAAGGAGTGATAAAAGTTTCTAGTTTCTTTTAAAATAGAATGTTGTTGTTTTTTTAATACGTCCGTCATTTGAAATGAGGGGAGGTCTACATTTACTTTCAAAATTTCTGTTTTCTAAATTACAGAACTATTTAATAGTTACTTTCTCTCCTTCGTCTAACCATTTGGCTTTTGACCTTATCTTAAGTCCATCCATTTTTTTTATCTCAATTCAAACAAACGTTTCGCTTTGCTTTGTAAGCTTATTAAATCAATATCTAATTGTTTTTCCAGTATCTTTTTTTCTTGTAATAATTTTGCTTTAGTTGTATCTTGATGTTTTTTAAGAAATGAAGAGTAGGATAATGTTTTGCCTCTAATCTCCATCAATAATGTTCAAGAAATAGTTGGTCATCAATGTCCAATATTAAATCTTGACAAGGAATGTCTTTTATTTGTAAATTTATATTTTGATTCTGTGCTGCATATTGATTTTTTTGTATTTTCGATCACTATTTTAATTTCATCTACATAAGTAGTTTCTTTAAGGAGAGAATTGTTAAATTTCCAGTAAGATCTCCCCTTTATAAACGTTCCGAATGCAAATGATATAGTTATTATTGAATGGTAGGTTCGATACCCAGGTAAAATGGTACTATCTTCAATGTCGGTAAATACATGTTCAGATATTTAAAAGAAAAATCTAGTCTAGCCATTTTATTTGTATTTGGACGTCTCCATGTGAACCCTTTTTTATAAAAAAATAATTCTCTACCGCAGTCAATCAAGCTAGTCATCGATAAGATTTTAACGCTTTCTCTAGCTTTTGGATGTTTTATATTAACATAGTTATGAGTATCGACTTGAGGTTGTAAAACCAGATTAAACTCTCCTGCTAGAACAGTTTCATTTCCATATCTATCGATATCTTGCTTAATGTCTATATAGAAATCTGGTGTATCTTTATTTGGGCCATAAATATTTATTAAAGTCATCCTTTTTCCATTCATTGTAACATCTAAAATAAGCTTATTACCATCTGTATCCCATTCTTGTTTATTTGATTTGTATTCAAAAGTGTTATTAAATAAAATTGCAACCCCTCTAGATTGACTATTAAAATTATTAAAGAAACATTAATTTCCCCATTCTGCACGTATGTAACTTTGTTGTTGTTTAATGTTGTTAAAGATTAGTAGAACGTAGGATAAATAGAGAAAAATACGTTAAATTGTTTTAGCTTTAATATGTCTTATCGGACAGATTACTGTTTTTGAAATGCTTTTAACATTGGTATGACAACTCGTACATTGTTAAACCGGTTTTGGGTGAGGGAGCATTTCTGTAGATGATTAAACCCGGTTCTAGGGTGCAACAAAACTAACTCTTGCATTATTGCCATCTCAATAAAACGGGACAGTGTATGCAGGGTATAATCCCAATACCTAAATCCTATTATACATGGAACAATGTAAATGTTATTAATCTAAAAATAAAGTCAAAAGCGACATGTGCTGTTTTCTATGTCACTCCATAATTTATTTTTAGTTTAGTCATACCATTGTTTGTTGTTGTTTTATTTCTCGAGGAAATGTACTTCGATCAAAGAGCGTTTTGCTTAAATAAACGGAGTTAAATGAAGGATCTTACATGAGTGAGGCTGTGTCGAGCATCATGTCAATATATCCAACGAGTTTAATTAATGCAATATTAAATAGGCACAAATGTGAGGTTTTATTTATCACAACAATTCCAAAAATACCTCATAATGAACGTGTTTTTCTTGTAGCTCCCTTGTAGCTTTCTGTTGTATTGTCGGTTGATGAAGTCGATATTTGTATGATCTCGTCGTTTATTTACTCGATCTTCTCCGACGGAACTACGTTCTCACACCTCAATTAATTTTCTAATAGGGTTACTGTACAGCCTTTACCAGCATCTGAGCTTCAAAGCTGTGGCAGCATACATCGTTTGTTGGTTTAAAGGGGTTGTTGCACTATTCTGGAATTAGTTTCATTTAAAGGGGCTTTAAAAACCGTGGAAAAAACTGAAACAAATTATCAAAATATCTTAAAAATATAGAAGATATAATGTTTTTAAAATGGGGCATAAAGACTCCAATGGAGGCAGCCATCTTTGAATGATGACGTCATCACGCCTTTTTCCATGTATGGACAATAGATAATAAATATTGTTTAAAGCAAATAAATGTATTAAATTATAAATACAAACGTAAAACATGTTTTCTGTATATGCTATTTTACATGTTTTTTGCAGTGATATTCTTTCTTTTAAATGATATTTATCAATATGCAATAAATGGTAAAAAGGCGCGATGACGTCATCAATCCAAGATGGCTGCCTCTCTTTGAGAATTTTTGCCAAGTTTTAAACGATCATACCTCCTACGTTTTTTTGATAATTCTTTCATCTTTTTTCCATGGTTTTAAAGCCCCTTTAAATGAAACCCGCTCATGTTTATGTGACCCCTATGGAAAATAATAAATGCATACACTATCTAGCTGAACATGTGGTGCTTAGGTCAAACACTTCTGAAATTTGAACAAAATCTCATATCAACCTGGGATACTCTGTATCATCTGTGTTTTACACTGCAGATGTATGCTAAAGCAAAGAAACCCCTATTTTTTCAATAAAATAAAAAACTGAGAAAAAAAGATAGAATTATTTTGTCTCCGTGTGCTTTCAGGGGAGATAAAAGATGTGTAAGACGTCGTCGATTTCTGTAATCCGGGATTTTAAATGGTTACGGAAATCGACTAGACAATTCCGATGCACACCGAGTTGAACGGATTTGATCTACAAAAAAATAGTATATATAAATAACGAAGACTACGTCTTGCAAACGATTACCCATTTTAATCCATTTTTAAAGTATTTAGTCGTATGTGAAAACTACTATCCCAGGTATTTTAAAAAAAAAAGAAGTAAAATCAACCTTTAGAAATACAGCTCTAAACTCGTTAACTCTTCTTCCTTTATGTTATTGTTCAATGAAGTGTATTTGCACGTTCCTCTTTGTGTCGTATCTATTTAAATATTTGTTTCGTGTCCTGTCTATTTGCATAGTTGCATTTTGACAGTAATTTTTACCTGTGATTCAGGCTGCTAATACCTCCAGTATTATTTTTAGTTTGGATTAGATTTCAGAGAAATGATATTTCATCGATAGTGTTACACAATACACGTTTGTTTTATTTTTTTAATTACTGAAAATGACTATAATCATAGAATTTAGTAACAATGGCCACATTTAAAACGAAGCAAAACGAATATAATCTCTAATTTCATCGATAACCTGTACAATAAAGCTGAACACACAACACTGCACAATAAAGCTTTGTAGAACTAACCATTATGTTTAGAAAATATTAAAACGAACCGTTTGTGAATCAAATGTCTGTAATAGTAAATAATCTGTCATCCTTATGAGACTAAGCAAATAGGTCCCCATATAAAGTCAAGCTCTCGTATTTGACTTAAAATTCATACAGTACCATATTTAAGCGGAGGAAATGAGACTTGAAATAGAGGTCCCCATATAAACTCAAGCTCATCTTCACATACCTGTCGTACGGTACCATTTATGCGGAGAAAAAGAGTCTTAAAACAGAGGTCCCCATATAAAGTCAAACTCATCTTCACATATCTTTCATACAGTACCATATTTATGCGGAGGAAATGGGACTTAAAACAGAGGTCTCCATATAAAGTCAAGCTCATCTTCACATACCTGTAATACAGTAACATATGTATTCGGAGGAAATGAGACTTAAAACAGAGGTCCCCATATAAAGTCAAGCTCATCTTCACATTTCTTTAGTACACTACCATATGTATTCGGAGGAAATGAGACTTAAAACAGACGTCCCCATATAAAGTCAAGCTCATCTTCACATATCTTTCATACAGTACCATATTTATGCGGAGGAAGGAAATGAGACTTAAAACAAACGTTCCCATATAAAGTCAAGCTCATCTTCACGTATCTTTCATACAGTACCATTTATGCGGAGAAAAAAAGTCTTAAAACAGAGGCCCCCATATAAAGTCAAACTCATCTTCACATATCTTTCATACAGTACCATATTTATGCGGAGGAAATGGGACTTAAAACAGAGGTCTCCATATAAAGTCAAGCTCATCTTCACATACCTGTAATACAGTACCATATTTATACGGAGGAAATGAGACTTAAAACAGAGGTCCCCATATAGAGTCAAGCTCATCTTCACATTTCTTTAGTACAGTACCATATGTATTCGGAGGAAATGAGACTTAAAACAGAGGTCCCCATATAAAGTCAAGCTCATCTTCACATATCTTTCATACAGTACCATATTTATGCGGAGGAAGGAAATGAGACTTAAAACAAACGTTCCCATATAAAGTCAAGCTCATCTTCACGTATCTTTCATACAGTACCATTTATGCGGAGAAAAAAAGTCTTAAAACAGAGGCCCCCATATAAAGTCAAGCTTATCTCCACATACCTGTCGTACGGTACCATTTATGCGGAGAAAAAGAGTCTTAAAACAGAGGTCCCCATATACACTCAAGCTCATCTTGCATATCTTTCATACAGTACCATATTTATGCA
>JAWPHD010012106.1:0-78498 GCA_037043455.1 Cyrtodaria siliqua
GAACAGATTCTTGTTTGTGTTTGTTGCTTCCAATGAATCCCCTTCGGCAATCACTCTAGTGTTTGTTTAGTGCTGCGTGGCGGCTGTAAAAATTCGCCCTGGCTAAAAATCAGTAGTGTTATTACTTAATGGTCCTTTGGTATCATCAGGCCATTTGTTCGTGACTTCAAAGTAGAATACCGCTTAAGACGGTGCTAGGGACGTAGGTGTTGTACCTTAAATTACCTCTCATGAACAGACTCAGTAAAACTGCTACTTTTTTTCTCTTTTTTGTTTGTGTTGCTTGCAAGGGATCCCTTTGCAATATTTAGGAGCCGCGTTTTATAATGAGGAATTCTAGGTCATTAGACATGCCAGTGTATTTTAACACGGAATAGACATTTTCATGAAAATGCATATGAATCGTGAAAACATGTTAACACGGAATAGACATTTTCATGAAAATGCATATGAATCGTGAATATTTAGAAAAATACTAAGAAATAAACGACGCTCCATTATAAAACAGAAAATACGCTTAGCTATTTAGATACTAGTAATAATTATGAATAAATGAAATCAATGATTCAATAATCTTTATTTATCTCCGTACAACATCTGCTCAGGACGTCAAGACTTTAGAGTATGTCTTGAGAATGACACGTGTACAGGTAATTGTTTGTTTAATTACATGTTGTATCGTTATAATTTAGAGGCGTTTATGTGGGTACACTATGTGTTCCATCGACAATTGCAGGCCCAGGTCGACGTTTTTACAAATTTAAACTAATAGTTTTGAGTTTTTTTTTAAGTCTGGCACTATTAAAGAAATAACTCGCGGAGTATCGGAAATTATCACAACTATTGAATAGATCGTACTGACGTTCTCACAGAAGTCTGTCTCAATATACATAAAAGTCTTACTGTTGGGTATTTGTATATAGACGTGGAAGAATAAATCATCCACTACGAACGTTTTCAGTTTTAGGATATATTACCTTGTATTTTCATGAAATTTCAGGTTGCTATGGAACGATAATACCGGGTTTATTGGTTCTATTCAAATAGATGGTACTAGGGAAACAAAAACGCACGAATATCCGAAATTTACTGGTGCATCAAGAAATGCCATAACAGCATTTAAGGTAATTGTCTTATCAAACTGTAAATAAGATATAACGTATCTACTGATATATACAACTTATTATAAAACACTTGCAGAAGACTTCTTGAAATAATGCTTGCCATTATATAACACTGTTTTGCAGAATAGATTGAGTTAAGTAATATATAGTCTAATAGAGTCTGGTCTCAGCGAGTTGGCTTATTTAAACACCGAGATGGGCTACGCCCATCGAGGTGTTTAAATAACCAACGAACTGTGAGACAGACTCTATCTTTTTTCTTAGTAACACTGTGACGTCATAGTGACCGTACTCTAAATTCCAATATCTGGTAGATGTAGTACGGTTTAGCCACGCCCCTTTAGTTACCCTAAATTCAACATTTAATGCTCTGTATTCATCAAAGAAAATGTCACCGACATTGCTACAAATGCTCAGTATCGTGGGTGCTATTGTCGCGAATTTTCAAACCGTTTATGACAAATATTAAAGTACTGATCAAACGTTTATGACAAATATTAAAGTACTGATCAAACGTTTATGACAAATATTAAAGTACTGATCAAACGTTTATGACAAATATTAAAACACTGATAAAGATGCAATGGGTAATTTCACTTTAGGAATTACTATACGAATGTGTAAACTTTCTTGCTCACTTATTATGCCTTAAGAATATGCGCTTGTAAGCGATGTCAGTATTTGTTGTGTTTTTTTGTATATAAAAAAAATACCATTGTCATTAAACGATGTGTATACCTATGGATTTAAAATGTCTGTATGATGTAATTAAAGATTAAGTATAATATATATGTAGATACCTTTTAAAGTATTCGAGTTTCAAAATCACATCTCTATTTCTGCAACACAAATAAAAAAAAAACAGACATCTTAATGTGTTTAGCAACGGCTTAATTAATGACTCCATACAATCTTGCAAAAAGCTTTGCCGTATAATCAAGTATTGATCAATTCCGTTCCAAGGCGGTAGCCCTATTGTCAACCTTTTTGTGATTGTGACGTCATATGCCTTTACATTGCTATTCATGTTTGTCATTTTGCGTGTTTTGGGGTTAACCGTGTTCTGTGGAAGCTGCCTTTCCTGTTCGACTTGTATACTTAATTTTAGTTAGGAGATACGTGTAATGGCTTTAAATATTAATTTTGTCACCTATCAACATGTTTAGACAACTGCCATCAAGGGCGTAGCGTGGCATGTTTTCAACATACTCCTAATACGAGGTTCGAAGCGCCGAGGGGGAGGGTTTTCTGAGTAGGTACCCTCTTCCACAACAGTGTGTGTGTGGGAGGGGAGGGGTAGGGTTTGGACATGCCCGATATTTTTTGTATTTTTGGTGCTCGTACAAGAAATATTTGTCAGGAATATAGACATTTTATGCTCGCAAATTTTTTTTTCCACACTTAACCCCATCCCCACTCTGATTTTTATTTCATTTTTCAACTTTTTAGGATTTCTATTTTAGTGTTTATTTTTCCAAGTTACTTCCGGCAGTAAGGGAGTATGCCACGCTACGCCTCTGGTCATTAAAACTAGTTTATGGCATATTTTATTTGCTAATTTAGTTTAGTTCGAAGTACAGTTCGGACCTACGGTATCATTGCGTTTTGGTGCTGTGGTTTGTGGTACAGTGCGGACCTACGGTATCATTGCGTTTTGGTGCTGTGGTTTGTGGTACAGTGCGGACCTACGGTATCATTGCGTTTTGGTGCTGTGGTTTCTATCGGACCATTTCCCTAATTTTCATATGGTGTTAAGCTGGACATTTTAGGGAATGTATATCTTAATAATGCCCTTTTATATTATTTGTTTTTGTTCATTGAAGAAATTTATCATTGCAACAACGGCGGAAGAGGAAAGTCAGATTGTTGTCATATATGAAAGGGACAATACAGTAACTCTTATTGATAAAAGCGATACCATCCCAGTTCCAATCTTGGACATACACGTATTCGATACAACGCTGCAACCATCAGATATAGGTTTGTGATTCTTTACACATACGATATAGGGCCGTCATTCTGTTGGAAGGCAAAGTTGGAAAATTGCATTTTATCAAATTTCAAAAGTTCAAGTTGGTTTGCTTAATTTAGTCTGTTAGTGTCATTTGCATTTTAGATGTGTAAAGCTACAATTCTGAGTACTGTCTGTACATGATATGTACTCAGGAAATGTTGAATATATATATAACCTTGAAATAAGAAAGTTACCTAGGCTACCTAAGTAGAAAACAAATAACAAGTATTTAAACAAAAACGAGTCTGCTACTTTATTCTTTTGATTGTGTTTGCTGCTTCCAAAGGATCAACCTTTTCCGTATTTATTTTAGTATAACACCAACATAAAACTCGTGGTCACATAAAACTACTTCCGGCAGAACACCAAGCATATTCCTCACAATACCACAATAGTACCTCGAGTAGGACTTCAGGAATAGCACTGGCAATCACACACAATTCATTTAAGTAGAACACCCAGAATACCTCTGCCCAACACAAATATAAATCACGTAGAACACCGAGAAAAACATGGTCATCACACACAAGTACTTCAATTAGAACTTCGAGAATATATCTGGTCATCATACAAAAGTACTTCAATAAGAAACCAAAAATACACCCCCACCCCATGGCCATCACACAAATGTTCTTCAAATAAAACACCATGAATGGCAATGGTTATTACACAAAGATACTTTAAGAAGAACACCAATGATATCATTGGGTGCGTTCAGGGTTCTCCCATCTGTTACCGAAAGCCCTCTCGGTAACCATCGGTTACCATCGGTCAGGGTCGTTAGCCTTGGTTTGCCGATAGGTAAAACGTTGGTAACCAATCTTCCCTTGACTCTACACTTGAGGGAGTATCGGTGGCCTCGTTGTTACCAAATGTTACCATCGGTGTCCATTGGTGGTTGCCATCGGTATTAACCGACGTGGCTGCCAATGGGAGAACCCTGAACTCACCCAATGGCTGTCATAAAATTACTTCAAGTAGAACTCAGAGAATTCACAGTGCCATCATACTCTTCAAGTAAAACTCCAAGAATATATTTCGCGTGATCATCCACAAGTATTTCATACTATAAAACACGAAGATTATATTGGTCATTACAAAAGTAAATGTAAGCGATTATGTTGTAATATTATACCTCACTGTAAATACTAAATATAAAATCCCCATACCCTGCCGGGTTGATATTTCGCGCTATCACCCTCAACGCGTCATAGCGGGTGGTAGCGCAAAATATCAGCCCACTAGCTTTTTGGAAAGCTCAGTTCTGAAATTAGATTGTATCAACAGCAACAACACTTTTTTCTTCATTATCGAGTATATTAGTATATTAGGAGTATGTGTTCGGTATAATAAAATAAATATCACATTCTCTTGAGTGTGCCAGTGGATATTATCAACCCTCGAAATGATAATGTCGACCTCGGCAAACGCCTCGGTCGACATTACATTCTCGGGTTGGTAATATCCACTGGCACCCTCAAGAGGATGTGATATTTACATACGAGTATGTATACATTCGAGTTTATCCCAGTGATACTGAACCTGTAAAAAGATCATGTTTTAAACAAGAAAAGTTACATATAGTTACTGAATATTCGTGTACTTACTCGTATGTGTATCGATACGTAGTCAAATGTGTATCATGTATCAATACGAAGTCTAATGTGTATCAATCCGTAGACAAATGTGTATCAAGTATCAATACATTGTCTAATGTGTATCAATACGTAGTCTAATGTGTATCAATACGTTGTCTAATGTGCATCAATACGAAGTCTAATATGCATCAATACGAAGTCTAATGTGTATCAATACGTAGTCTAATGTGTATCAATACGAAGTCTAATATGCATCAATACGAAGTCTAATGTGTCTCAATACGAAGTCTAATGTGTATCATGTATCAATACGTTGTCTAATGTGCATCAATACGAAGTCTAATGTGCACCAATACGAAGTCTAATGTGCATCAATACGAAGTCTAATGTGTATCAATACGTAGTCTAATGTGTATCAATACGTAGTCTAATGTGTATCAATACGTTGTATAATGTGCATCAATACGTTGTCTAATGTGTATCAATACGTAGTCTAATGTGTATCAATACGAAGTCTAATATGCATCAATACGAAGTCTAATGTGCATCAATACGTAGTCTAATGTGCACCAATACGAAGTCTTATGTGCATCAATACGAAGTCTAATGTGTATCATGTATCAATACGTAGTCTAATGTGCACCAATACGAAGTCTAATGTGCATCAATACGAAGTCCAATGTGTATCAGTACGTAGTCTAATGTGTATCAATACGAAGTCTAATGTGTATCAATACGTTGTATAATGTGTATCAATACGTTGTCTAATGTGTATCAATACGTTGTCTAATGTGCATCAATACGAAGTCTAATGTGCATCAATACGAAGTCTAATGTGTATCAATACGTAGTCTAATGTGTATCAATACGTAGTCTAATGTGTATCAATACGTTGTATAATGTGCATCAATACGTTGTCTAATGTGTATCAATACGTAGTCTAATGTGCACCAATACGAAGTCTTATGTGCATCAATACGAAGTCTAATGTGTATCATGTATCAATACGTAGTCTAATGTGCACCAATACGAAGTCTAATGTGCATCAATACGAAGTCCAATGTGTATCAGTACGTAGTCTAATGTGTATCAATACGAAGTCTAATGTGTATCAATACGTTGTATAATGTGTATCAATACGTTGTCTAATGTGTATCAATACGTTGTCTAATGTGCATCAATACGAAGTCTAATGTGCATCAATACGAAGTCTAATGTGTATCAATACGTAGTCTAATGTGTATCAATACGTAGTCTAATGTGTATCAATACGTTGTATAATGTGCATCAATACGTTGTCTAATGTGTATCAATACGTAGTCTAATGTGTATCAATACGAAGTCTAATATGCATCAATACGAAGTCTAATGTGCATCAATACGTAGTCTAATGTGCACCAATACGAAGTCTTATGTGCATCAATACGAAGTCTAATGTGTATCAATACGTAGTCTAATGTGTATCAATACGAAGTATAATGTGTATCAATACGTTGTATAATGTGCATCAATACGTTGTCTAATGTGTATCAATACGTAGTCTAATGTGTATCAATCCGTAGATAAATGTGTATCATGTATCAATACGTCGTCTAATGTGTATCAATACTAAGTCTAATGTGTATCAATACGTTGTCTAATGTGTATCAATACGTTGTATAATGTGTATCAATACGTAGTTTAATGTGTATCAATACGTTGTCTAATGTGTATCAATACGAAGTCTAATGTGTATCAATACGAAGTCTAATGTGTATCAATACGTTGTATAATGTGCATCAATACGTTGTCTAATGTGTATCAATACGTAGTCTAATGTGTATCAATCCGTAGATAAATGTGTATCATGTATCAATACGTTGTCTAATGTGTATCAATACTAAGTCTAATGTGTATCAATACGTTGTCTAATGTGTATCAATACGTTGTATAATGTGTATCAATACGTAGTCTAATGTGTATTAATACGTAGTCTAATGTGTATCAATACGAAGTCTAATGTATCAATACGTAGTCTAATGTGTAGGAATACATTATTCTTATTTGTATGAATAAATAATTCTTATTTGTATGAATACATTATTCTTATTTGTATCAATAAATTATTCGTATTTGTATCAATACATCATTTTGTATCAATACATTATTCTTAATTGTAAAATATGTAAATATTTACTGTAAATAGACAGTAGACATTATTATTCTGCGTGATCACGATCACATCAATGAGTTGTTAATCTAGCTACATTATGAATATAAATATACTCAGTTGCAAAAGAAACGGGACACTTTGAACATTTTACTTTACACCCTATCCTCTTTATCAAGCGACAGTCCCTTAATAATTCGACCTATTGAAATACAAATGAGAACATGATATTGGCAGTGTAATGATGAAAACTTTGGTACCAAACATGATATATTCATTTTGGAATTTGTCAATTTAATTCTAAAAAAACTTTATACAATTAAATCTAAACAAAACTCAGTGTCTACTTTCTTTTGCAACTGAGTATATATGAATGATATTGATTTAAACGCTACTAGTGATTGTTATCTTTATTTTACTATATATTCTATTTTCAGAACCGTGTGAGGTCAACAACGGTGGTTGTGAACACATATGCCTGCCTTCATATGAACACAAATGTACGTGTCGTCTGGGCTATATGCTGGACGATGATGGAGTAACGTGTTCCTCGTGTATGTATTTTACATGTTTTACTCTCAGTCACTAATTAAATAAATCATATGTTGTCTTTCAACATAGATATGCATAACTCATATCTGTACAACATAAATATGCATAACTCATATCTGTACAACATACATAAGCATAACTCATATATGTACAACATAGATAAGCATAACTCATATCTGTACAACATACATATCCATAACTCATATCTGTACAACATACATTTGCATAACTCATATCTGTGTAACATAAATATGCATAACTCATATCTGTACAATATACATATGCATAACTCATATCTGTGTAACATACATATCCATAACTCATATCTGTGTAACATAAATATGCATAACTCATATCTGTACAACATGCATATGCATAACTCATATCTGTGTAACTTAAATATGCATAACTCATATCTGTACAACATACATATGCATAACTCATATATGTACAACATAGATATGCATATCTCATATCTGTACAACATACATATCCGTAACTCATATATGTACAACATAAATATGCATAACTTATATATGTACAACATAAATATGCATAACTCATATATACACAACATAAATATGCATAACTTATATATGTACAACATATATATGCATAACTCATATCTGTACAACATAGATATACATAACTCATATCTGTACAACATATATATGCATAACTCATATCTGTACAATATATATATGCATAACTCATATCTGTATAATCATTATTTTCTTAAAATGCATATCCTGAACAAGTATGTTTGGTACCGTAAAACTGACACCGTAGGTTTATTATTTTTGAATGGACTGTTTTTGTTAGAGCATTTGATGGGAGGTAGCAGTTGCTTGTAAATGACCTCTCTAGCCTTACCAGTAATCTCTCCTGTTGATAACCCAGTCTTCATATTTGATCTCCTTTGTGTTTATCATTGTACTGCAATTAGATGGTGTTTGTTCAAAATGGTATTTCTTGCATAAATAAGTATAATTTCAAACAATATGACTTTAAACAATGAGTTAACATGTATTTTTTCTTCATAATTATTTACAATTGTTATAGAAAAATTAATAGAAACAAGAGTGTGCAACGGTTTATGATTTGGTATTGAAATGAATACTGATATAGGTTTACCACCACTAATTACATGTAAGCCTCCGGGGTGTAGAGCCTCCGAGGTGTAGTCGAATGTAGTTCCTATAATAAAAAGTAATCCCTCCTTTTTTGATGAAAACGGGCATTATAAGTAGGGGAAAACTATCCATTTCTATTCGATGGTGTGGTTGTATCTATAAGAAGCGTGTTAATAAGTTTTACTGGATCACTGATGAACATTTTCGAAATTTCGACTCTATGCTTACACATTCAATCAATGAAAACAGCTGTACCCTTGACCTGTTTAGTAAACAAACAAGAACTTTCTTACATGTCTTGTGACCCCACCTTTTCTGGTGAATTTTCATGTGGAAAATTAGTTTTCTATATGAACATTACACTGCTGCATTATCCATACTTGAGTTGAATTTGCAGCAAATCATTAATATGTGACACTTTAACATTTGTGTCTATGGGGAAAATAATTAGTGGTATAATACCTATAACGAAATGAGTTGAACCGAATGGTTGGAGACCTGGTTGTTTGGGGAGAGTTGTCAGGGGAGACAAATAATTGTTAACTTTTTTTTAGCAATGTTCACAACCGACTTCTTTCTTGTTTTGGATGTTCTCAATAAAAACATATACGAAGTTGCCAGGGATACTCAACAAATTGTCTCTATTGGGATTGACCAATCAAACGCTCCTTCCTCGCTCGTGTTTGATGATGCAAGAAACGACGTTATCTGGGTGGATCAGTCCAATAAGATTGTTAAAAAGAAGAAACTGGGACAGACGTCAGAAAAAGCCATTGGAACAAGTACGTCAATTCGTAAAATCGGAAATGAGCCAGAAGTAAAATATATCAATCTTAGGTTACTAAATGAATGGGCCAATAGTCAAGATACAAGCAAAACACAACTTGTCGAAGATCTGAATAATAAATCTAAATTTAATAACAACTTTGTCCATTTGCTGCTTGTAAAAATGCAAATTAACTTAAAGTTTATGAACATGAAATGTTTACAATCAGGCAACATGTAACAATTTAATAATGTGAGCTGAATTGACATATTCTAAAATGTCCTTTATTTTCTTAACAAGGTGTAATGAAGGACTCGCACGTTGCTGTTGACGTCACAGGAGGCAATATATACGTCACATCCGGTTCTAAAATACTGGTATTCGATCCCAATGACAACGTAAAAACAATTTTAGATAGAAAAGATATAACTGGATCGCTGGGGAAAATTGCAGTGATGCCACAAGAAGGGTCAGATTATTCACCTTATATTTACGTGTGGTTTTATTTTGTTTTGTGTGCGTTTGTTTAACATCATTCAAATTAGATGTGTGACATTTACACTAAAACCAACATTTGAAAAATATTTGAACGGTTTACAAGTTCCTAAATCGTCAATAATATGGTTTTGTTTAATATGCGAGCGACCGCAATAATGTAGTGTTCTTTAGTATAACCCGTATACAAACACGGATTGGTGTCCATTTTCCTAAATGAATGATTACTTTCGTAATAAATGACAAAAATGTTACCTAGACAAGCGTAGTGTGTAGACGAAAATAAGTTCATATACACATTAAAAATTCTGATACTCTAATAGAATGACAAATAATGAGAACAAAATGATACCTTTAAAATAAATCCATGCGTAGACTATAATATCATTTATATTAATTTATCGCCATTCACTTTATAGTTTGATGGTATGGTTTGAGGTCGATGCTTCTGGTCTTAGGCGTCTTGTCCAGGCCAACATGGATGGTTCTAACGAGAAAAGGATTGAGGTCGATATACCAGAAATAGATGATATTGTATTTGACACTGAGGATGGTAAGATGGGATTAGCTTGTGTAAATGAAAGTCATAGCTGCTTAGTGCCAACAAGTACAGACAATAAGCTTTGAGAGACACAGATCACATTTCGCTTTTAAAAACACACAGAGCTTAATAAAAGAATATGAGAGTGGACCTTTGGAAACGACCGAACACGATAAATACTAAATATTGCAGTCTCGGTTTAATTGAGACTGTTCATGAACGGTAGTGAAATATGCTTGCTACCGTTCACACCTCTAGCCCCGGGTTGAGCAGAACTCCATATTCATAAAGTCAATAGTACAGAATTTTAACCATCCCGGAGATGGCATGCATTTGGCGGTATCAATAGTAACAAAACAAGTAAAATAAAATGCACTTTTTGTATTGTAGGAAATTATTTCTACTGGTGTGACAGTAGCACGGATAAAATAGAAAGAGTAGCGACAAGTAACTTGAAGAGAGACGTAGTTTATACTGGACAAGAACAACAACCAATAGCTTTAGATGTAGTAGGCGACTATGTATATTTCATTCCTAAAAATAAAAGGTACCGATGATTTATTTGATATTCTTTCAATTTTTGTTTTACTTTTATAAATGTTTATTTTTCAACTTGCTGGTTTTAGATGTATTTTTTCCATGCGTATTAATTAAAACCTTCTAACAATGTGTTGACTGAAAACTGATGTTAAAGACCGATGTTTTGCCTTTGTGTTTATAAATTGCTTTGTGACCCGGATTGTTTAAAGATATCCTCGACCCGGCTAATTTAAGGAGACTTCTATCTGTGACCTTGATATTTCCTGGCAAATATTAAGTAATACAGTATCTACATGTGGTCCTGCTCGTTCCGGGCCATCCAAAGTAGATATACACATGTGACCCGGTTAGTTCCAGGCCAGTCTCAGCAGATATCCACCTGTGAGCATGCTTGTTCTTGGCTATGAGATATTCACGAGTTATATATATTTATCATATACTTCCCTACAAATATGTTGTTTTTGAATATACGATACGACAGAGACCTAGCTAGTCATATCAATCAGGATTTCGCTGCCGGGCAATAAAGCTTTATCACACACGTGAAATATAGGGTGAAAAAATGTCATATCACGGAAACAACCGAATGTTCATCTCGATCTTTTTACCAAAGTGACTCGGAAATAACCGATTAGTTACGATTGTATACGATTTGTCACGGCTATGGTTTGTCGTCTGCGTTTCATTAGTTACTTTCATCCTGTTTTCGCGGCAGATTATTGGCTATAGAATCATTATCAGTGGATGAAATAACCACTTATAACATTTCACCTTGATTAGACAATTTCAAATTAAATGGATTTCATAAGCACATCAGAATGGACTAGATCTATTGATAAAACCTTTTTTCTTTCTCCCTGGAAAACAGCGTAGTGAGTGAGCTGAAGTTGACAGAAGTATATATGATAAATAGAATAAAAAATGTGTATTTTCAAATCACACCCTATATCAGGCCCTCGATCCATATCAGCCCTCGAGCTAAAGCTCTCGGGCTGATTTGGCGTCTATGGCCTGATATAGGGTGTGATATGAAATTACCCATGTATTATTCTCTATGTCCATGGCCAGTCTCATGAGATATCTACATGTTACCTTCCTCGATCTTGGCTATGAGATATTCATGAGATATCTACATGTGACCTTCCTCGGTCTTGGCTATGAGATATTCATGAGATATCCACATGTGATCTTGCTTGTTCTTGGCTACGAGATATTCATGATATATACACATGTGATACTTCTCTTTCAAGGGCGTAGTCAGGCATACTCCTGTACGCCCGGGCGTATTCTAGAAAATCGAATGTGAAAAAAGTGCTTATTTTTTAAAATCAGCAATAAAAATTGAAGAGGAGTAGGAGGTGAGGCACTATTTTAAAAAAAAAAACACCTAATGAATGGAGGCGAGAGCCTCCAAAATCTCGCTCAAATGAAGCCACGAACCTCCGAAATTGCACTCAAATTTCAAAATTTTCCCGGACCCCCACCAGCAGCAGGGGGATACCCCCTCCCAAACCCTCCCCCAGGGCGTATTCTCCAAAGGGTTCTGGCTACGCCACTGTCTTTCTTGGCTATGAGATATCCATGAGATATCCACGTGTGACCCTGCTCATGCTTGGTTGTAAGATATTCATTAGATAGCCATATGTGATCCTGCTCGTTCTTGGCTATGAGATATTCATGATATATCCACAGGTAATTCTTCTCTTTCTCGGCTATGAGATATCCATGAGATATCCACATGTGACCCTGCTCATGCTTGGTTGTAAGATATTCATTAGATAGCCACATGTGATCCTGCTCGTCCCTGGTACTCGCATGAGGTATTCATATAAAGAAATATAAAAAGATCGGACAGGGGAAGTAGCATTCAAGGAGGACAGTCAACCACAAAACACAGAAACAAACACGCATTCTGGCCAATACAAGTACATGTAGATATCCACACGTGACCCTGCTCGTTTCTAGCTAATCTTAGAATAAACCTGAGGACCTGCTCGTTCCTCGCAAATTACGCAGATATTCACACTTGATCTGCTCTTCCTGATCAGTCTAAGGAGATATCCAAATATAGGATGTTTCGTTCTGTCAATCTAAGTATTTCCATTTATCACATAACGTCCCTTGTTAGCAGTGTCGAACACCCTTGTAATATTATATTGTATGACACACGTGTAATACAACCTGGAACGATTTTGATTGGTTGAGTTAAACCTGTAACACTACGCAAGTTTATTAACTGAAACTATTTTATTTATTACAAATTCACCCAGATCTGAGTCATAAACTTATTATTTTTGACAGCTTATAAAAATAATGCACGTGATACAAAACATTGTTGTTGGTTTGTTAAAAAGTTGGCGTAAACTGCTATTTTTTAAAGAGGTAAAACACGAACTCTTTGATACGCAACGTTATGTGTGAGACGCGACGTTACGACGTCACATATTTTATGACGTTTTGGCGCTAAAGTGTGTCTGACGTCGTGGCGGTTCTATGTCCATCCGAATTAATTTTTACTAATTTGATTGCAATGCTATGTGATAAAAAGGATCTTAAACTCGTTCCCATTCCATATAAGATTTATGAAACTCGTTATGAATTATTTTTATTTTAACTCGCCAAAAGGCTCGTTAAAATTGAAATAATTCATAACTCGTTTCATAAATCTTATATGAAATGGGAACTCTATGTACTGTTATTTATAATCATTTTACCTTTTTACAATGTTCGAATTGATATTTCGAATCCATGTCCGAAGATGACCTTTAATGGAAGACAATAATGATTTATTTGTAATGATTTGACAACTTGCAGAAAAATATTCCGCATGGACAAAACGGATGGAAGCGGTATAACCAGTGCCATGGAGTCGCCATTGTTTGGAACGCTTAACAATTTCTTTGCCTCGAAAACGGTACCTGAAGGTAAAACTTGAATTTATCATATGGTGCTTTTAAAGTGCTGCTACTAAAATGACTTCTGTGTTATTTCACGTGGACATCGACTTCACTAGTCAGTCAGATAAAATTTTCCCTGATCAGAATTCTTCAAAGATATCCCATACGGAATATAGCATATACCTTGCAGAATCAAGCATATCCCATATGTAATATAGCATATTTCATACATAATGTAGCACAAAACATACGAAAGCTAGCATATCCCATAAAGAACGAAGCATGTCTCACACGGAATGTAGCCTATAACACACGGAATATAGCATATCCCATACAGAATACATGTCCCATATGAATGAAATCTAGCATATTACATAAGGAATGTAGCATATCCCATACGGAATAAAGCATATTACATATAGAATAAAGCACATCCCATACGGAATATAGCATATGCCGTACGAAAACTAAAATACCACATACGGAATAATGCATATCCAGAACGGAATAAAGCATATACCATACGGAATCTAGCATATTTCATATTGAACACAGTATATCTGGAATGTAGCATATAACATACGGAATCTAGCATATCCTATACGGAATAAGGCATATCCTTTATGGAATTTAGCATATACCATTCGAAATCTAGCATATCACATACGGAATATAGCATGCCTCATACGGAATGTAGCATATAACATATAGAATCTAGAATATCTCATACGAAATGTAGCATATAACATACGATAGCTAGCATATCCTATACAGAATAAGGCATATCCCATACGGAATATAGGCATTAGCATATCGCAAACGGCATATAGCATATTCGAAATGGAATGTAGCATTTCCCATACGTAATACATATCATATACAGAATATAGCATAGCCCATACGTATGTGATATGCTATATCACATACAGAATAATGGATATTCAATATAGAATAAAGCATATGTAGCATTTACATACAGAATAAAACATATCACATACGGATTACAGAATATACCATATACGGATTATTGCATATTCATAATATGTTTATATCTTGAAATAGAAAGAAAGGTCGGTTTCTCAACTATAAATATAGTTAAATATATCTATAGTTTAACTCGCATTTAACCTACAAAGCTCTCAAATAAAACAGCGATATGTTGGAAACAACAAATACAACAAGAGAGAAAGTATTATCGAGTCTGTGGTAGAAATAATCACAGAAAATATGTTTAAGTCAAATACAAATACAAATACATACATGGCATTTATATAGCGCAAAAATTATAAAATATTCTATTGCGCTTCACAATTACATAACACACATTTAGTTAAAAAGAATAAACATTTTACACATGTACATGTATATGATACTACATAATTATATACACACATAAAACATATACATTCAAAATATAAACAGGATTCTAGAACTTAAGATTTAGACCTATATATATATATATCAATGCTGTTTTATATCATTGCAGATATTTTGTATTTAACAAAAGCACAGTCATTGTTCATGAAACTGACTATACAAATGTGTTTTCAGTTTTGATCTAAAGCTGGCTTCAGACTGAATGGCTTTCAGATAACTAGGCAGATCGTTCCACCATTTGGGACCAACGACGGCCAGAGATCTCGACGGTCTAAAACCACAAACGCATAACTGCATTTTTTTCATTTTTTGTAAATCGCATTTAAAGATTCGACCATCGACAAAGCTCACACAGATTGATGGATCTTCATGAAAATTTGCATGATTTTGTATACTTATATTCTCGAAAACATATCCAAAACTTATCAATATCCATGAACAATTAAAAATGCTACAGTAAAATTAGTTTTTTTTATTTGCTCAGGTTTTTGCGTTAAGTTCATTTATTTTAGTTCCATAAACAAATTGACACATGTGCGTTTCTGGTTCTAAAAATCTCGATATTTTTTTGAAATTCTTAAAACCAGAAACGCATATGTGTCAGATTTATTGAGAGTAAATGATAGTGAAATCTATAACATTAAATTTTGTTTTGCAAATTGCAAAATGTGCTATCATCTTTCTTTGTTTGATGATTCAACGAATGATAAGCTGACAATGTAATTAATTTCAACTTTATTAGTTATATCAACTAGAAGTGGATCCAATCCAAACATTTCTAACTTAAAACGAATAAAAGCATCTCCCTGATACAAAAATGTCGAAAATAATAACAATAACTTTGAACTATTTCTTCAACGGCTGTCACTGAAAGGTATTGAACTATTAAATAACTATTCAATAACCAAATGTCTTGCTATGTAATAACTCGAATCAACACGTCTACTCATGAACTTAAGCATTATTCTTCCCAATACAAAAATGTGGAAATATAATAACAATAACTTTGAACTAATGCTTCAACGGCTGTCATTTAAAAGGTATTGAACTATTAAATAACTATTCAATTACCAAATGTCTTGCTATGTAATAACTCGAATCAACACGTCTACTCATGAACTTAAGCATTATTCTTCCCAATACAAAAATGTGGAAATATAATAACACTAACTTTGAACTAATGCTTCAACGGCTGTCATTGAAAGGTATTGAACTATTAAATAACTATTCAATAACCAAATGTCTTGCTATGTAATAACTCGAATCAACACGTCTACTCATGAACTTAAGCATTATTCTTCCCAATACAAAAATGTGGAAATATAATAACAATAACTTTGAACTAATGCTTCAACGGCTGTCATTGAAAGGTATTGAACTATTAAATAACTATTCAATAACCAAATGTCTTGCTATGTAATAACTCGAATCAACACGTCTACTCATGAACTTAAGCATTATTCTTCCCAATACAAAAATGTGGAAATATAATAACACTAACTTTGAACTAATGCTTCAACGGCTGTCATTGAAAGGTATTGAACTATTAAATAACTATTCAATAACCAAATGTCTTGCTATGTAATAACTCGAATCAACACGTCTACTCATGAACTTAAGCATTATTCTTCCCAATACAAAAATGTGGAAATATAATAACAATAACTTTGAACTAATGCTTCAACGGCTGTCATTGAAAGGTATTGAACTATTAAATAACTATTCAATAACTAAATGTCTTGCTATGTTATAACTCGAATCATCACGTCTACTCATGAAGTTAAGCAAAATGATTATTCTTCCCAATACAAAAATGTGGAAATATAATAACAATAACTTTATACTAATGCTTCAACGGCTGTCACTGAAAGGTATTTAACTATTCAATAGCTATTCAATAACCAAATGTCTTGCTATGTAATAACTCGAATCTACACTACTCATGAACTTAAGCATACTAGTAATATCACGTTTCTTCAGAAGTGGAAATATAGGTTTCTTGTGGTTTGACATCCGCTCGGGGACGGGTAAAGTAGTGCACAAATTATTGACTCCACTGCGAGTGACATATTTGCCAAGTATTTTCCCATGTTCATACTCTGATTGGGTAAACGACAATTTGAAATAAATATCCATTTCGTTTTCTCTAACATACTTCAAGCACTTCACTTGAGTATATGGGACGTACCGAATTTCAGTGTGATTGTACATTTTTGAAAGTCATAGAAGTGAGTGGTGCGCATTTGTATTACATGAAATTCACCTTTCCTTCTACTGCTTATGGATTTTAAGACACGAACTAAAGACACTGGGCTGAACACTTCTGTTGTTTTTAGCACCTTTTCAATATTGCTATGTGCACTGTCCACCTCTTGTATCGGTGAGTGGCCAGGGCACCCAAATTTTTGGACAACTGACTGAATGTCGTGACATTTCATAAAATGCTTCAAAGCAAAACTCATTATTGAATTTCGATTCTGTGGAACACATGAATCTGACCAAAGTATATAATCTTTTAAGTTGGGATGCGCAGTATGTATTTCATTTAAAATGGTAACGATTGCGCTCGCAATCTCATTGCCTCCTCTTCCAGCATCGGCCTCTGTCCATATTGCGTTATAAACACTTTTGTCTATCGAGCAGTGTGCTGTTAGGTTGTACGTATTCAATTTTCTTTCATAGAAAAAGTTGGATACTTCAGCTCTTGGAAGTGCTAGAACATTTTCAAGTTCAAAACACACTGTCGCAGTCGTTTCACTTTGATTCTTTCTATCGGTATCTCTTTCTTCTTTCGTTGCAATTTTATCCGCTACGTGTTTGTCAAATCTATCAGTACTTTTCTCATCGAATGGTCCATAGTATGTGTTTCTTATTTTGATTTCTTCGCAAAGGTCACAACGATCCTTCTTGGGTTTGTGAAACCCAATGTTAAAATCTCTGTTCAACACTGTATTGTACATTGACTTTTTAACTGGACTTCTTTCTCCTTTTATACACTCTTCCTTATACATGTCGTACATTTTCTGCTTATTTAGATTACTTTCTAGATACTCTTTACTGGTACTGCTTCTGCAGTAATGAGAAGGAACCCTGTTAAAAGAATTTATATGTTCTTTGACAAACTTTATGTTACTTTCAGATATTCGTGACTTTGTATTTCGTCCACGCATATCTTTTAGATCTGTTTTTTTATCAAGTTTTTCATAATATTTTCTTACTCTTGAAATATGGATACCTAATACACCGAGGTAAAATTCTCGACACACTGGTATTTTGTTAGACCCCTTCTTTATGTAAAACAAATATGTGTATTTACGTTTTGAGTTCACATTTTGTCGTGTTGTTTTGCGTGTACCCTTTTGAAGCCTTTCTGTTGTATCTGCATAGAATGTTAACTTTTGGTCGTCTGTCAAGGACCAAAAGTATGAGTGGATCCCTCTTATTTCATCATTAGTAATATGCCATGAGCATTGCAACCTACATTTACCCTTACAATCTTTTCGAATCTTTGTACGTTTTGCTGCCACATGTTTTCCTCTTGAATTCATATAATCTAATCCTGACTGACATCTTCTTTTTCTCACATTTTTTTGCCAGGTGTTGATATCTTTGTTTCTTGATCTGTGTCTCTTCTGTTTTCCTGCTTGTGCATTTGTGTTAATGGTTTCATCTGACTCATGCTCAACTCTATCATTTTCTATGTCGTCTCTCATATTGTCATTTGTGTTCATGCTAATGTCTAATGATTCATTTTCAACAAGATCTTCTTCTATGTTATGTCTCACATTAGCAGTTGTGTTTAGGTCTAATAGTTCATCATCTATGTCGATGTTATGGTGAATACAATCTTTTAGTTTGTTATAGTTTTCGTCCCGATAATTTATTGTTTCAGCACTCTCATCTGTCTTATTGTCCTCAGAGAAACTCACACCAATATCCTCAATATTAAGAACGAGACCACCTTCCCTCTCCATTTCTTTAAGATAAGATGGCGATAATTCATTTGCATTATACACGTCAATTTGAACATAGTTATCAGGATCATATGTTTTTAAATGTTTTACATTTCTTGGTGATCCCTCGTATTTTGTAGCAATTAATGTTTCTTTAACTTCAAAGTCGGATACAATACTTTCAGACTTGTTTGCCAGGTTGTTGTTATCATCTGTTGCCTGTATTATTTCCCTTATTGTTAATTCACTTTTGTTAATTACTGTATCTTCATGATCAATAGCACTAATCTGTTCACTGACGTTGTTTTCTACTTCATTGTTTTCTGAAAGATTTTGTTCTGATTCACTATTGCTTTCTTCTAAGAGGCTCAGTACCTGTTGAACATTTAGTCGATTCATTGTTATTTGTATTGTTTTTTTATACTGTTCTATAAATTTGGAAGGAACACCCAGTATATAAATCGGCAATTTCTTGATTAAAGTCCTGTCTATTGATGTCAAAGTTCAAGGAAAGGTGAAAATATAATAAATGCTCATAGGCATGTTCTAAAACTTCCTGTACTTCTGCTAGAGCAAATTTGATCCCCGCCACGTCTAATGTCAAGAGTGAGAGAGGCTGCATCAAGTCTATGACTGTTTGGGGGCGTACAGAGGTGAACGACATATATAAGTGGTCCAACTTCACTAATCTCGAGATTATTTTGAAATCGTCATCAATCAGATTTTTGCATTCTGATAAGTTCAATAAACGAATGTTTGGCACATTATTCAGGAAGCATAGTGTTGAAACTGGGCTGCCACTCACACTGAGCCAGTACAAATCTTTTGCAATCAATTCTGTTGTAAGAATGAAGTCAATATCAGGTGCAGTGCAATTAATTGACCCGAATGGAATGTCTAACCATTCTATATATCTTGAGTGTCTAAAAATTCTAGATATCTGTTCCAAATTTAATGTCACTTCGTGTTGAAACTCTATGTGCCTCCACAAAATACCATTTTTTGAGATGATCTGATGTAATGTCTTGCAAGTCAAAGACACTGTCAGTAGCAATTCTTGTATGGTTATGTGGTGCAGTATTTTCACGAGAACTTCTTCTGGGAGACTGGTTAGTTGGGACCTGCAAAATATATACTTTATTTAGAATGTTTAAAATCAAGATGTAAATGATACAGAGCAAAGTTTCCGCCCTAAATAGACCTCTGTGATTTTAACAGGTTGTAGAAAACAGACAGCGAATAAATGGTAATATATATCATTGTTTATAATATTGCAAATAAATTTCGAGCATTTGTATTGTTTAAGGCCCGGGATATATGAACCCATATATACCGTGAGCGAATGTGTATATGGAAACTGTTATAAATTCGTTATACAAGTATGACGAAAGACGGGATATATGGTGGCATACAACAGGACTGTGATTTATATAACACGAGGCGTTAAATCTCAGCAGGCTATATGCCACCATATATCACGTCAAGAACCTGTATAACTAACAATATAATATGAAAAAATATAATATCAATATCAAAATACCCCAAGACCTTGCTTCCAGATCTCTACTTTTTCTTCACGTGTAAATTGTGTTTTACACAATAATTGATGTTTTAAATAGTTATGCTTTATAGAACACTGCTTGAAATCATCGAATAAACATACAAGGAGTCGTCATTGTGTATGCTGGCGTGTTTTATACAAAATATTGTGAAATTTATCCGAAATATATGTTATCCGAAAATATGTCATGTACAGATTTGGACCAGGACAGAAATCTACTGTTGATATGTTTACCAAACTATGGCTATAATATAGGTAACATGATTTAAATGAAATATCCAGGGCATGGACTACTTACATTCCGATTAATCAACGTAATTTAGCATTTTTTTGAACGATTTCTTCCTTCGACACTTTTTATTTTCGCCATTTTTAATGAACACATGGTACAGAACTCGAAATTTCATTGGTCAAAAAAAAATCGTTTGTGGAACTGAAAAAAACTACTAATCGACACTTATGCGTTTGTGGAACAGCCTATTACGAGCTCTATGTAAGAGCTACAAACGTATATATTACACCGTTAGAAAGGGCTTTTTAATACGAATCCAACGATATCTCAAACTCAATATTTTCAAAAATGCAGTTATGCGTTTGTGGTTTTAGACCGTCGATTATTTATTCTGTCTGCTAGTTTTGTTCGCCGTCTAGGGATGTTGAAGTTAGTGTCACTTTGTGATCGCAGTCTGTACCGTCCTCGAGTAGGTACAAACATTTCCCTCAGATATACTGGAGCTGTACCATTGATGACACGGAAGACTATTACTAGGACTTTGAACATGACTCTAGCTTCAACTGGAAGCCAGTGTAATTGTTTCAGAAGTTCAGCACTTGGTTGTTCATAGGAAGCATTCATAACTACTCTAGCGGCATGATTTTGGACTCGCTGTAGTTTGTTGATTTGGTAGGCATGAATTTCAGTAAATAGACCGTTGCAGAAGTCAATGTGGGAATGAACCAATCCATGCACTAATGATTCAGTTGACTTTTGTGTGAGATGTTTACGTATAGCTCTAAGATTTCGTAACTGCACATGAGCGATCTGACACTTTTTCTGGATGTGATGGTCAAAGTTGAGTGTATTGGTCATGATTACACCCAGGTCTCTGACATGATCGACGCATTTTACATCGCACCCACCAACGTTTACACTTGTGATGTTCAATTTCGCTAACTGTTGTCTGGTTCCATATATAATTATTTCAGTTTTAGACTGATTCATTTTCAGTTTGAAGGTTGTCATCCATTTTATGATGTCATTGAGGCAACTGTCAAGTTGTTGGAAAACAGTAGTCTCATTTTGAGAATTACCCGCTTGGATTCTGAACGCAATCTTGTGGTCATCCGCGTATCCATAGAGATCGGCTGGATATTTCTGCACCACTCGGTTGAGAGCCGATATATATAGGGTAAAGATCACCGGTCCGGCACAAGAACCCTGCGGAACACCGAACCTCAATGGCTCAGTGTCAGATGCTGACTGTTCGACTACGACTTTCATTGTTCTGTTCGTGAGATAAGATTCGATCCATTTCAAGGGAGTGCTTTGAATACCAAATTCATCTTGAAGGATTTGAATCAGTATCGGGATATCAATGGTATCGAACGCTGCACTCAAGTCGACCATGACCACGATTGTAACTTGACTTTTATCTATGGTTTCCAAAAGATCATTATACATTTTAACCATTGCCGTTTCAACCCCGTGGTATTTTCTATAGGCACTTTGGTAAGCTGGGAGGAGATTGTTTTTTTTTTGTTTTTTTTTAATTTAATATTTTATTTCATCAATGTGTTGCATAATACAAATCATAACTAACAATACTGTACAGGGAGTTTTCAAACATATATGTGTCTTGTAATTTATAAAGATATATAATTTTGTTTTTAAAATGCATGTGTTAATATGATTATCATGTTATGTATATTGGCAGAATTCTTTTTATAGCAGTGCATTTAATGTGACACATTTAACTACTAATACAAGTTTCTCCGAAGGTAGCACCGTCGGTAATCATATCCCTGTGATTTTCATCGTATGAAATAATTTAGGAGATTGTTAGCTTCAATATGCTTATTGATTTGGTTTAATATAGCTTTTTCAAGAATTTTGGAGAGGAATGTTAAATTTGACACCGGACGGGACGGTAGTTCTGCAGTTCCAGCGGGAGACCTTTCTTCTTCAACAACGGTTTAATCATGGCACTTTTCCACTCCTCAGGGAACACTCCAGATAGCAGTGATCGATTTACAATTTCCGTCACAACGGGAGCAAGTTGTGAAAAATGCTCCTTTAATTGTATAGTTGGAATCACATCAAGTTCACATGTTGTAGATTTTGATGCATATACAAGTTTCAAAATATCATGTTCGGAGAGTGGTTTGAACGCAGTAAATGTATTCATAATCACAGGTCAAGAAAAAGTATTAACAGATGTTCTATAAAATGTATATTACAGGGTGATACACTTTCCTTGAGTCTGAAAAACATGTTGAATACCAAATGAATCTACATATATATACTGAAAGGAAAAAGAAAGGCATAATCAAAAATTCGCCTATATATATACTACACTATTATATACACCTAATTCCATATAATATATAACGTGTTTTGTACAAAAAAGGGCTACAACTAATTACAGAAAGGACAACTCTGTCATGCAGTAGATCTTTTAATCAAAGTATACTTTGTTACACGAAATTCATAAATGTTGAAGTTTCGCTTAACAAAGCCAAGCCATTTCGGTATTGTGTCTAATGTTAAGAGATTGCAACGGTTTGCTCACCTGCTTGAGCCAATTGTGCATTCTGTCGATAATGAAACGTTAAAGGGGTTACCATTGGTGTGGTCGGTGCTGTTTAAATCTTCTTTCCGAAGGACAGGCCTTACATCGCCCTGTACCATTCGATTAGTAGTAGCATATTAAATATAATTATGCACACATTTAATATTGTCAACACTCCATAGTCTAAATTTTCTTCGTAACAGGTCACGGAGTATGTGGAACATGTAATGGAGGATGCTCAACACTTTGCATACCAAGGGGTCGTGGTGGAAGAACATGCTCATGTGCTGATGGTACTAAATTAATGGAAGACGGATATTCATGTCAGCATGGTACTTGTAGTTTGTCTTTTGTAATTGGAGGTTTATTTTTTGTTAGTGAGATTTTTTTTTCACTTTGAGATAATACCCGTCAAACTCAACGTTTTTTATTAAAATTATAAACACAGCTCATTAAAATGTAATAGTTTATGCCGTATTATAATGGAACTATATATTAAAATAATACAAATATAAGTTTGTGTAATCCACCGTTTTACTGGTATGTACAGTAATACATATTGCTCATAAACTCTTTTAATAAATATAACTACAAATAATTTATGATTTATTTTAGCGGGAGGTTGTGCCAATATTGGAACAGCAACGGGATTTTCCGGACTTACGGGATGTTGTCCCGAGTTACCTAACGCCATGTGTCGACCTACCTGTGATTCTGGTTACACGACAAAATATACGTACGCGGTTATGTGCGAAACCGGGAAATGGAATGTCTCCATCGCGGATCTGTGTTCACGTATGTGTTGCTTACTATTATTTGTTCAGTTTGCCTTTCATATACTAGTACACTGACAATACGAATGTGCTGAACTCTTTACGAATGGAAACTAGGAATGGTAATATTGTTAAGCAATAACTAGAACTGTCACTAAATGGACTTGGACCGGGAACCATGGGGTCAAAATGGTAGTTTCCGAAAGTAGTCCTATATACAGTTGACAGTAGTGTTATTTGAGACGCTGTGTGAATGAAAGTGCACTCCACAGGTAGTGTAGATTAATATTTTTGTGTAGAGAGTAGATTCCCAGATATTTTGCTGCAAGAATCAGGTTAATCAGAGCTGAGACAAGTGATTGGCACTACTTTTTGTGAGGTAAGATTTGTTTGTGTTCTTCGTCAGATTTGACCTGAAGTCGTCAGAATCGATACCTACTTTCACTTTGAGCAAAATTCTGAAGTTGAAAGCCGAAATGGAGCTTGATTTTTTGCTATGTCTGTGTTGTGCTGGCTATGAAGATGGTTTACTGACAGTTTCAAGTATGACGGAGTATGATGGCATGTGTGACACCATATTAGGATATAATGTAACTCTATGGGAAATTAATAGTGGTCCAGTTCCAAATACTGACAAATACACCCTCAGTCTCTTCTCCTTTGATCCCGCCAATTATCTAACTTTCAAAGTCCAAGCTACTGAGTTTATTAACTAAAACTATATCGGGCTAACTTACTGATTGACACGCGTATAAACTATTCTGCAATAAGCGTAAAGTCAGATCTACAAGTATTTATGACTTTCCCACACTATATACAACCTTACCATACAACCTTATCAGTGACAGGTTGATTGCATTTTTGTTAGAGAAAAACGCAATATTAAAGAATATTTACTATCGGCAACTTAGACAATTGCACTATGTGGACTTGGCAAGAAGTTTGTGAAGCACTTATTTTCTTATTAGATAATAGTTTCGTCAAGTATGTAGATAAATTGTTGGTATCCCAATAGGGTTGAACAGTGCACCTTGCATGTTGAGTAAGTCACCAGATAGTCAGACAGATGCCATCGAAGCCTTTTACAACACCTCTCGGTATCTGGATGATGCATTCAAGCAGAACATACTATGGTTAATACTATCTCATTCTAAATAACTTCAACTCAACAGAACTAATATTTCTGAAACTGTCGCTTCTTTTCTCGATTTACATCTCTCGACTGAACATGGAGAATTAATTCAGCAAAACAAATCTATGGCAAGAGACGATTTCATTTTTAACATTTCTAGTTTATATCCTCGACTACTGACATAACAAACGGCCTTAGTAGTCATTGGATAAACAAGTAGTTGAACAAGTCTAACTGAACAAGTAGCATTCACAGAACTCAGGCTACATACATTACGTGTTGGATATGCTAGTTTCTGTATGAGATATGCTAGATTCCGTGTGGGATATGCTAGTTTCTGTATGAGATATGCTAGATTCCGTGCGGGATATGCTAGTTTCTGTATGATATGCTAGATTCCGTGTGAGATATGCTAGTTTCTGTATGAGATATGCTACATTCCGTGTAGGATATGCTAGTTTATGTATGAGATATGCTAGATTCCGTGTGGGATATGCCAGTTTCTGTATGAGATATGCTAGATTCCGTGTAGGATATGCTAGTTTCTGTATGAGATATGCTAGATTCCGTGCGGGATATGCTAGTTTCTGTATGATATGCTAGATTCCGTGTGAGATATGCTAGTTTCTGTATGAGATATGCTACATTCCGTGTAGGATATGCTAGTTTCTGTATGAGATATGCTAGATTCCGTGCGGGATATGCTAGTTTCTGTATGATATGCTAGATTCCGTGTGAGATATGCTAGTTTCTGTATGAGATATGCTACATTCCGTGTAGGATATGCTAGTTTCTGTATGAGATATGCTAGATTCCGTGTGGAATATGCCAGTTACTGTATGAGATATGCCAGATTCCGTGTAGGATATGCTAGTTGCTGTATGCGATATGCTAGATTCCGTATCGGATATGCTAGTTTCTGTATGAGATATGCTAGATTCCGTGTGGAATATGCCAGTTACTGTATGAGATATGCCAGATTCCGTGTAGGATATGCTAGTTGCTGTATGCGATATGCTAGATTCCGTATCGGATATGCTAGTTTCTGTAGGAGATATGCTAGATTCCGCGTGGGATATGCTAGTTGCTGTATGCGATATGCTAGATTCCGTATCGGATATGCTAGTTGCTGTATGCGATATGCTAGATTCCGCGTGGGATATGCTAGTTTCTGTATGAGATATGCTAGATTCCGTATCGGATATGCTAGTTTCTGTAGGAGATATGCTAGATTCCGCGTGGGATATGCTAGTTGCTGTATGCGATATGCTAGATTCCGTATCGGATATGCTAGTTTCTGTATGAGATATGCTAGATTCCGTGTGGAATATGCCAGTTACTGTATGAGATATGCCAGATTCCGTGTAGGGTATGCTAGTTGCTGTATGCGATATGCTAGATTCCGTATCGGATATGCTTGTTTCTGTAGGAGATATGCTAGATTCCGCGCGGGATATGCTAGTTGCTGTATGCGATATGCTAGATTCCGCGTGGGATATGCTAGTTTCTGTAGGAGATATGCTAGATTCCGTATCGGATATGCTAGTTTCTGTAGGAGATATGCTAGATTCCGCGTAGGATATGCTAGTTTCTGTATGCGATATGCTAGATTCCTTGTCGGATATGCTAGTTGCTGTATGCGATATGCTAGATTCCGCGTGGGATATGCTAGTTTCTGTATGCGATATGCTAGATTCCTTGTCGGATATGCTAGTTTCTGTAGGAGATATGCTCATTCCGTGTAGGATATGCTAGTTTCTGTATGCGATATGCTAGATTCCTTGTCGGGATATGCTAGTTTCTGTAGGAGATATGCTCATTCCGTGTAGGATATGCTAGTTTCTGTAGGAGATATGCTAGATTCCGCGTAGGATATGCTGTAACGCTGTGTGGTCATATTGATATCCTTGGTACATTTAATAACAAGGTCCGGACTTCGCGTTGTGATTTCCTTAATGTATTGGTACATCCTGTTATATATACATATCCGTTTCGTATAGTGGTTTTCAGTACTACCATTTGTTAACTACTTAGATAGTCCCTATTATTAAATGTCTTAGGTTCATAAAGTATAATAGTATTTAGAAACGTTCAAATGTCCAAATCCTCAAATTATTATGTAACGCTGAACAATTGCTCTACTATACTAGCTTCCATATTATTAATTAACTAAACTATATTAGCCTTGTTTTACTAGAAACTCTAAACACAATACGACGCGAACTCGTCCAATATGAACCGGAAGTCGGTCAATATGAAAAAACAAGGCCAATATGAAGAAACTCGCCAATATGAGATTTAAGGGTGGCCACTGCTGAGGTTTTGGATTTTTGCACTTCCGGAAATTTACATTTGTTATATTTCAAAAATAATGATAAAACTGGAAAAAATAATTATACAGTAACAAACTAATGCCCAATAGGGATATTATAGTGCAAAAAAAATGAGCATTTTTTAGATTTTTTTTTTGACCTCACATTTTGTGCCCAAAATTGACAATTTTTAACATTAGCCAAAATGGGGGGTAGGGGTACAAAAGATGGTATTTCTCAAAAACCGTTTAAGATATTCACTTAATTTAAACTTTATTACAAAGACATGTGTTAGAATATACAGAGACAGCAATAAAAAGTATTGTTCCTATTAATTGTTACAGACCTATGCCGTCGAAATCTAAAAAAGCACATTTTTTTCTCAGTTTTTATTGAATATCTTTCTTATATGCACACCGACCCCCAATTTTTATTTTTTCATTCTAAAACTAAGGTCTTGTATATACTGTAGACAAAATATCTCAAAAAGTTTACTGTTCCTTTATCATGAAAAATTGATTGGTCACAAATTTAAAAATGCAATTTATAATAAACTGGGTGGGGTAATGACAAGGGATGTAATAATTTTTCAGATGGTGATAAAAATACCACAACCCTTAATTTTTCGTCCTAAAGTATGAACTATAACATTAAAAAAGACGGAAAATCGATACCTGTTCTTCAAACCACACTACACACATATAAGTTGCCATACACAATTTGCAGCTGATTCAGAATTTAAAACCACACTGTGAGAGTGTATTACTAAAGATTAATTTTGCAAAAAAGTTAAATCACCGACCCATCATTATTTTTCCAGAAACTAACTAGTAATATGTTAGTCTTCATAAAAAACAGGGAAATTAAAAATTCTTACTGTACTGATATTCACCAGAGGGTACCCTTAAGTGACGTCATTCACTTTAAGTAACGTCATTCGCGCTCGCTTTTTGACATATAAATAAAATTAACGCTACTATAAATAAACGCAAAGTATATCAAAATAATTTGATTAAAAACAAATTATAGTGTAGTGGCTATTAATTAATAAAATTGTCATTAATTAAGTGTTTTCATATTGTCCGAGTTATTGGTCCTCGGACTGTCATAATGGCCCGCGGCCTTCGGCCTTGGGCCAATATGACAGTCCTTGGAACAATAACTGGGCCAATATGAAACCACTTAATTAATAACATCAAAGTATAGTTTTAACTTATCCCACACCCTGTCTTAGACTGCGGGGATCTATCTTGTGGAAACACTGACTATTGAAACTAACTCTCCACTCCTGAACTCCCGACTCTCTAGACTTTCCGTGCGTTCAGTATTATACTAGAATATTACCCAGTCTACCTTTCGGCAATTAGTCATGTCCCCCATATGGAAATCGACGGTTGCTGTCATCTATCATATGATTGACATTGTTCATTCCTATAATATACATTTAGATGAACATTTTAATTAACCATACCCAATTTTCTTTTCAAAGATGGCTGACCAATAGTCCTTAAACAGGACACTTCAAGTAAAACAGTTAAACAAATGTTTGTTGTTGAAATGAAATAAAACAGAAGTTAATTATCGTGCAGGCAAACCAAACAACGTTTTGTATGTGTATCTCTAATCAGATTGGTGATTCTAATTAATTATTATAATGCCTGTCGTCAGCATCATCATCAAAAACCATCCTTATCATCATAATCAAGTTTATCTGCCACAAGTTCTATTATTTTTTCTAGTTATAGCATCTTCAATTTGACCTTCGTCTGCAATAATAGCCTTTCAATGGCATTTGAATCTCTATTTTACAGAAGCTGAAGCGTCGATGCTATTATACTATGCTGCCGGTGGAGGTGGTGGTGCTGCAGTCCTCATCATTCTTGTCGTAATTGTAATTATTTTCAGAAGACGACAGAAAAGGTAACACGTACAGAGACACGTTTGTTAATGGCAATATAACTTATTTGAAACACAACTAAAAACGAACATTAGTTTAAAAAAAAAAGATTAAAATAATTAACCATTTCACCATATATAAAGCTCTAGAATGACCTAAGAAAAGTAACGTAAGAGTCAATTTTACATACAAATGTAGGTATATTAGTATATATAGATATATCTCAAACGACGTCTCTTCTTTTCTTTAGTTTATTTATTTGTTTGTGGTCGTCTTAAATCTTGTCTTGTCGAACCCCAAACGGTGTGTGCTCTTGTTACTCGTGTTTGTGTTCGTTGATATCAAGGGATCCCTTTATCAGCATTTATTGGCCATCACACTAGCGTTTGTTTAGTGCTGTAAAAAGCTGCTCCGACTACAAATCAATAATGTCATTACTTACTGGTCCTTTGGGATCATCAAGCCCATTCTTTGTGGCTTTAAAGTAGAATACCGCTTAAGCCGGAGCTAAGGGGCGTGAGAGGTGTTGCACCTTAAATTACCTCTCATGAACAGACTAAAAAACGCCGAGACTACTACTTTCTCCCTTCTTTGTGTTCGTTGATTCCCAGGGATCCCTTTATAAGTTGTTTTTTTTATATCTGCTTTCGTTGGTTTCATGTGATTTCTTTTTTGGTATGTATATACATCCACACTATAGTTCGTTTAGTGTTGTGTGGCGGCCGTAAACTGTCTCCCCGTGCTATGAATCAGTAATTTTATTGCTGATAGGTCCTTCGGGATCGTCGGACCTAATCTTTGGAGGCTGATTTTAAAGTAGAATACCACTAAATACGTCAGGTTAGAGATGTGACCGGTGTTGCATCTGATATTACTTCTTATTTGTGTTCGTTGCTTCCAGGCGAGTGAGAGGAGCAAAACACAGTATGTCTACATGTCAGATACGAGGGGTCTGAATCACTGTATCGATGATTTTGAACCAGATGACTTTTGTTTTTCACTGGTTCTACCATGTGAAAATTCGGATGATCATTGTATATTTAATAAATCCACTTTCACACTTCTTTATAGGCGTTATGGTGACAGCCAGAGGCGACCGTCGTATTTACCCAGTGTAACTGATGTAAGCAAAGGACAACAGAAGTTTTCAACTTCTACAAAACCGTATGATGACCCTGATGGTCGTCCGGGAGAAGACCCACCACCAAGGTTACTCTTGCTTTGATAAATGTACTTGAAAATATGTTCCTAATTCCTCGCTACAAATTGCGGAATTGCTTATTTAGAGATGTTCATTGTATTATACAATTAAGCGTATTTTCCTTTTTTTGCAAAGCCGCAACTTTTTGCTAATTATTGGTCAACGGATCGTCTCCATCTATATATACCTTTCCAATAACCTACTACAGTGATAGGCATACTGTTCAACGATTATAAAATTATACAATATTAAGTAGCTACAGAAAGATAAATAATGAACATACTAGTGACATTGAAGACACAAATAATATTAAGCCAGCCTCTAATCTTCATGTCAATAGTTTTTTTACCGTTTACCCATACACACTGCTAAAATTATGACCCAGCTACAAACGAAAACAGT
Source organism: Cyrtodaria siliqua (assembly GCA_037043455.1). Taxonomy (NCBI): domain Eukaryota; kingdom Metazoa; phylum Mollusca; class Bivalvia; order Adapedonta; family Hiatellidae; genus Cyrtodaria; species Cyrtodaria siliqua. Next base: position 31,207 of record JAWPHD010012106.1, read on the forward strand.
CCAGAATTAATAGGTCTAAACTTCACCAGTTAACTTTTTTCTCTCAGAAAACTAACACCAGAAGAGCAGAACGACGGTGGCGAATATCATTACATAGACGACAATAAACTGGAAAGGGAAAGAGATAGTCGAACCAGTACCAATAGCATGAGAAGTGAGCGATACAGCAAGTTCCCTCAAGGCGACTACAGGCAAACACATTATGCCGACAGTTACTTAACGGCCTCATATGCTGGCGTGCCTAAACCGGACTATCCAGCGGAATATATTGATTTTAATGAAAGCAATACTGGTGATCTGGGTCAGCTAAACAGTGGATATTTAGATATGAATTCCATTAGCGGTGGCTCGCGAAGAGAGGGAGATATAAAAGGGGATACACTGAGAATGAATCCGACCTACCCCGCTACCCGAAATGGAGATGAAAACGACGGATATGTAGAGTCTTCCTCAATAAGTGGTGGGTCTAGAAGAAGCGCTGGTATCCCGAGTATGGAACCAGATGCAGGGTATATGCGATCGCTTAGGTATATGCAATCGCTTTCCGGTTCGTTCAATTCGCAAAACCCACGTGGCTCTCTGGTATCGGGATCAGGACCAAGAGATCAGTTTCCGATGGCTCCTCTAGTGGGGTGCCACGGATCTTCGTCCGGTACTGGATCTAATTCAGCGGGGTATTCTTCAAGAATCGAACGTCGTTAAGTATAATGCAAATACAATTCACGCGAAATAACAGAATTAATGTCATCCTAAAATGTTATAATGCTTCAAATATCTTCGGAGGGCTAATCTCAGACGGCATTGGGGGAATCGAATTACCTATTGCGGCTGAGAAAATAGCTTCCATTATATAGGTTTTTGCGCTTTAGATGAACAAAACATTTTAATTTACTAAAAATTAAAAGAGTAATGAGGCAAAAACATACATAAATCGAGCGCTTTGAGAGAACGCTATCATTCGTTCTCATTCATTATTGAATTTATTAAACGTGTTGGCAAAATGATATAATGCACGAGGCCTCGCATTAGCCTCGCATTATATCATTTTGCCACTCATTATTGAATTTATTAAACGAGTTGGCAAAATGATATAATGCGAGACTCATTCTTGAATTTATTAAACGAGTTGGCCAAATGATATATGGCAAAATGATATAATAATGAATGAGTACTCATGTTAGATCCTCTAAATATATGAAACTATGAGTATTTACTAATCGAAAGTACCACAATTGTATTGTATTTCAGTTTCTTGGCGTATTTTCATGTTTTTTATATTGCCACATGTTACTTAACATCAGATGGCGTCATATTCCACCCCGACCCTTTCAACCCTATAAAGCGGTTAATTTGATCATTGAAATTGAAAATATATTATGTCAATTATATATAGTGTTACGATTTTAGATAATCTTATATTACCTCACATGTTTTAAATATAAATGTATATGGTTTAATTAGTAGTTTAGTTTGATCACATATATAACCACATACTTATCTGACTTCATTTAATCCCTTGTAGAGGCTGTAAAACATATATTTTAGTGAAGGTAGATAATGTAGGTATTTGGATTGTCTTGCTAGATTAGCATTAAGTGATGAATGGATGTTCACGCAGCAAGTTTGATGTCATCTTGTTGGCTTGTTTATCTAAGCTGAATGATATTGTTGGCTGTCCATGCAGCAAGCTCATGTCATTTAAGTGTTAGGATGATGGGTGTGCGACCTACTTGCTGGCTAGTTGATGTCATTTGGTGTATTGGCTGATGCTGTGCGACCTACTTGTTGGCTGTCCATGCAGCAAGCTCATGTTATTTAAGTTTTAGGATGATGGGTGTGCGACCTACTTGCTGGCTAGTTGATGTCATTTGGTGTATTGGCTGATGCTGTGCGACCTACTTGTTGGCTGTCCATGCAGCAAGCTCATGTCATTTAAGTGTTAGGATGATGGGTGTGCGACCTACTTGCTGGCTAGTTGATGTCATTTGGTGTATTGGCTGATGCTGTGCGACATACTTGCTGGCTGTCCATGCAGCAAGCTCATGTCATTTAAGTGTTAGGATGATGGGTGTGCGACCTACTTGCTGGCTAGTTGATGTCATTTGGTGTATTGGCTGATGCTGTGCGACATACTTGCTGGCTGTCCATGCAGCAAGCTCATGTCATTTAAGTGTTAGGATGATGGGTGTGCGACCTACTTGCTGGCTAGTTGATGTCATTTGGTGTATTGGCTGATGCTGTGCGACATACTTGCTGGCTGTCCATGCAGCAAGCTCATGTTATTTAAGTGTTAGGATGATGGGTGTGCGACCTACTTGCTGGCTAGCTGATGTCGTTAGGTGTATTGGCTGATGCTGTGCGACCTACTTGCTGACTGTCGAAGCAGCAAGCCCATGTCATTTGTGTTAGGATGATGGGTGTGCGACCTACTTGCTGGCTGTTGAAAGCGGTCATTTAGTTCATTGGTTGGCTTAGCTTGCTGAGCTAAATGGCTTATGGAAGAGTATATAAAGGGCTAATATTCTTCAGTTCGGGGTTCTTGGTCAGCGTTTTCAGTCAGAATTATTGAAGTACATTTCTTTAGAATGAGCAGAGTTAGAGAGAAGGAGACTTTTAAAGTGTAACTATAAGAGATTTCAGCAATTATTCTTACTTAAAAGAACTTTGATATTTGGATTATTTTCTCCGACATATTATTTGGAACAGTGTTTGATAACTCTTAGAAATGTTTAATAAAAGTCATCAACTTTGTGAAAGACATTTATATTTACTATGTCCTTATACATCATCTACAAGGAACATTTATTTGTGTGGAAATAATATTTAAGTATTAAATTGTTTCGTTATTTCGTAACACTGGTGGCAGCGGTGGGATTTCTAACTTACGAACTTTTTTGTAATTTTGTAACAATATATATATATATATACGAGTATATCTGATGACGTCATGTGCAATGTTCAACGATAACATTGCGGCGGTCGATTGTGTTTGTTTAATGGGAATACCATTAGTTACTAGTATGACCTATTTTATTGAATAACTCCAACAAATGATGTCATATGATAAAAGGAACTTACAAAAATACGAAACTTTTCGAATGACCTCGATAATTTACTGGGGCGTCCGTGCCCGAGTGGTTAGAGTCTCTGACTTGAAATCACTTGCCACTTGCCACTCATCCCTGTGTGTTCGATCCCTCTGGGGCTTAGGAATCTTTATATGAGGAAGCTATCCAGCTGGATTGCGGAACGTCGGTGGTTCTACCCAGATGCCCGCCATTGCACAAAAATTGCCCGGAGGTGCATCTGAGTCTTTCACCACCAATGGAAGCTGGAATGTCGCCATGCAATGTTGGTGCGATTATACAATAGAATTCAAAGTCGATACTTTACTCGTTAATTTTTGTAAAATATAAAAACATATTCAAGTCGTTTCATGCATGATTCACACGAAAAGAAAATTCGTGTCATTTTCTTTCAGATACCATTTAAATACAAATATGTCATATAGGTGATGTTTCTTTTAAAGAAATGTTGCTTCTTTTTTAAAATATGTAATAAAATACAACGATCGTAGTACAGGGAGTCTCGTAATATATGATACCATTTCTGTCGCAGTATATTTTTTCATCAAGAAGATACAGTTACATTGTTTAAACGAAATATGAATTTTTGAAGATGTCTGTTTTGGCTGGTGAAACTTTATAACATTCTGAGTTGTTTGTTGAAAATGTATCTACTATATGTATTGCCTGTTAGTCATTGAAGGTCTTTTGTTTGATTTTACGTTTTTCTATAATGGGAGTGAAGACCTCGTCAGCTTTGAGGGCTGATAAACATGAGTATCGTCTGAAAACCAAAGCACATCTGTGATTTCAGAATGTTCTTTCATCCAATTAGCAAACATTAGTCTACTTGAAATGTCCGAGTCTTTAAGATGTTGCACAATTGATATTGTGTATGGCGTCAACTTCAAATCATAACGCAACATTCTGTGAACATTTGCACGACTTGCATTATTAGTAATGACACTTAATTTTTTTCTGACAGACCTTTGTGGTGTTTCTTCAATCACTCGCTTGACTTCCTCGATATTTGCGGAACTTTCTTTTGGTCGCCAACTATTGCTGTGTCTTCTGTCAATAACTGTTCAAACCGCTTCAATATCCGATGTACTTGCAATTTTATTAGTCTCTCTTGATTAGGATATCTTTTCCGCATTTCTCTTGTGAAAATATTGACAGTTTCAGCGGCCAGTGCTCGCGATGAGGCCATCTTGAATAAACGACCATTTCAAATGACGTCAATTACGACGTACACCAAAATCACCAAAATCGACTTAGAAATAAACTTTAAACAAACAGTTGTTATGGTATCAGATATTATGAGACATCATGTACTTATACAATTTGTTTTGTGTAATTAAATGTTTGTGACGCAAAGATGTTCCTGTCTAACATGGTTTATTAAAATACTCCATGTTGATTGGTTATTGGGGTGGTCTGAAAAAAGATATATAAACCTCTGACGTCATGTATGTTAACCGTTAAGACGTCATTTTAAACGCCAGAAAACACGTTAACCGTTGAGATGTCATTTTAAACGTCAGATGCAAAACAACAACGGAATGAAATGCGTTATTTTAAGCGACGCTACGTTCCAATAACACTTTAAAAAGGAGGAAGCTGTATATTTTTCTCGTTTGATGTTGAGAGATAGGCATAAATGTAAGTTGTGAGAATTTGTTTGTATGTTGTGCAATCTCTCCACAAAATGTGTTTCGTGATATATAAAACTCCATGTCAGATAAGAAATAAAGTGTTTCCAGCGGGTTTATATTGTGCGATATGAAAACCTGGTCTTTGGGACTTGAAACTCATCGAAACCGCGGGCCTGTTGCCCTTGCTATCGGTGAACTTTAAGTCCTGTCCGCCAGTTATTGATCTGGGACAATATAAACCCGCTGGAAATATGTTATTTCTTAAATACATTAGCAAATGGCAAAACATCTTCTAGCATAACGGTCAATAACGTTTGACGTCAAAACCGCGTTGATGACTTTACCATTGAACACAGTTTTTCGTATATAATTTTGGTAGTACTTAACAAAATTCAAGTTCTTGATATCTAATATTCCTTCTCTCATCCGCGAAATAATTCGTTATTTGGATTCTTGATATGGTACATGGGTTCCCCGTCAAGAATCCAAATAAATATTACGTGGTTCAAGTATTAACTTTCACATCCCATCAACCCCTTCTCCAAGAAGCGAAAATGGGGTTGCCTGTGGTATGAAATAAAACCTTAATTTCGGCTTAAAAAGTTGGCATATTTTAAAATTAAAACATTTAATAGGTAATTTGTAACGGGTTATCGCATTTTTTCAGTAAACATGTTTTATTGTCGAAATATCCGTTATAAAATCCTGCTAATATAAGCTTTCCCATCGCTTAAAGAAATTAAGGCGGGACCAAGTTATATGCTTATTCGTCTTATTCTACTATACTTTTAAAATATATTATTTGTGCAGTATAATCAACTATTAGTTATATTCAAAAACTATTTATTTTATACTATTATCATAATTAATATTAATGACTGAACGAATGTAAGTTATGTAGAAAACCTAACGGGACGCCGTGAGTTGTTTTTTAAAAATCAAAAATTTCCACAATAAGGCCAAGAGATTTTATGTTTAGCATTTACGTATAATATACTATTATTGTATAAATGATTATTAAAAGAAAGAGTGTATAAAACATGTTTTTCTTTCTGTTATACTTCCATGGAATGTGTATATATAACATCAGTTAAATGGTAATTTGCTATTATGATATTAAATTATAGTTTATATACAACTGGGATATTTCTGCATCATACATCTATGCGATGTGTGTTTTCCGTTAGTAAACAGCTACACAGTGCAGGGTTTAGATACGTCATTACTGTATCAAATTACATACCTTATTTGTGTGTGCGATGCGCAGCGCACTTGTTTATCAGTAAACTATTGATCAACCAATCAGAGATGAGCCCTACTAAGCATCTCTTTCAATTAACCAATCAGAGTTTACGAGATAGGGCAGATTCCCTCAGTAATTCCGAGTCCACTCAATTTGGTTTCGGTGCCGCTAGACACAGTTCTTAAGTTTCTGATCGCTTACTCACCCGCCATCCCCTTCTACACCGGGTGTCATGTCTTCAAATACATATTTTATCCTATGTAGGATTTGATTTTAATTCAATTGCACCTGTGTAATAACTAAGTTGTAGGTGTCTCTTCTAGACAAATCTTTGTTGTACATACATTTACTGGTTGCATTTTGTTTTTCAATCTTATATTACCATGTTTCCCTACTTGTGCATGTTTGCTATGTTTGAATGTTACAAGAAGTCTGGGTATCCAGCTATATTTTACTTGGCCAGTCATATATCACAGTATAGATAGTTGGGTTACTCACTCTTTTTACACTAGCGTTATTATCCTTGGCTCTTTAATTCCTGGGGAATTGTACCCCCAAGTATATAATAATCATATGTTATGCTTAAACATGTTTTTAACTCGACTATTCGAAGAATAAGAGAGCTTATGTAATCACCCCGGGTCGGCGTCGGCGTCGGCGTCCCACATCAAGGTTTGCGTGTAAGCTGTGTTTACAAGTCTATATCTCTTACATTTCTTATCCTAGCAAAACCAAATTTGGCCATGGGCTTCCTTATAGCATTATCTTAAGGGCTGCATAAGCAATTTTGATTCCTGTAACCCATGGGCTCCCATGGAACCCAAATTATGATAGCCCATAAAATGTGTCCCATTTCACCTCAAATTTTGCGTGTAAGCTGTGTTTACAAGTCTATATCTCTTACAATTCTTAACCTAGCACAAAACCAAATTTGGCCTTTAGCTTCCTTATAGCATTATCTTAAGGGCTGCTTAAGTACTTTTGGTTCCTGTAACCCCTGGGCTCACATGGAACCCAAATTCTGATAGACCTTAAAATGTGTCTGTTTCACATCAAATTTTGCGTGTAAGCTGTGTTTACAAGTCTATATCTCTTACAATTCTTACCCTAGCACAACCAAATTTGGCCATTAGCTTCCTTATAGCATTATCTTAAGGGCTGCTTAAGTAATTTTGGTTCCTGTAACCCCTGGGCTCACATGGAACCCGAATTCTGATAGCCCTTAAAATGTGTCTGTTTCACATCAAATTTTGCGTGTAAGCTGTGTTTACAGGTCTATATCTCTTACATTTCTTATCCTAGCTGAACTAAATTGTGGAATTGGTTTCCTTATAGTATGTTGTAAAGGGTTGGATAAGTAATTTTGTCTTCTGCAAATTCTGGGCTCCCATGGAACCCAAATTGTGATTGCCCATAAATGTGCAATAAAGTCAGATCTAGGTTTGCATGTAAGCATGTATATATCTATAATTTTGGTTTGGGATTTCTTATAGCATTATGCTGCTTAGTCATACTTCGCTCAAATTGGGGCATGGGCTCCCTCCTACTCCCCCACCCCTCCCCCAACCCTCCCACCTCCAACTCCCACCCCCCTACCCCATCCCCCAGCCCACCCACCTCCACACCTTTTTTTTTTTAAACTTTTTTTAAACTTTTATTTTTTTACATATTTCTGGCTTGTTTTAGTCAATTCCTACACATATATGTTGCCCCCTCCCCCGCCCCCACACCCCCCACCCCCCACCCCCCCCCCCACGCCCCACCCCCCCCCCACCACACACCCCCACCACTTGATTTTTTTTTATTATGTTTGTGTTGTTTTAGTCAATTCTTACGCATATATGTTGCCCCCTCCCCCAACCCCCGCCTCTCAACCCCCCACCCCCCCTCCCCCACCACTTGAAACTTCTTTATTTTTATTTTTTTTACATATTTATGTGTTGTTTTAGTCAATTCGTACACATATATGTTGCCCCCTCCCCCACTCCATCCCCAACCCACTCCCGCCTCTCAGCCCGCTTCCCCCACCACCCCCACCACCCCCACTTGAAACTCTATTTTTATTTATTTTTTTACATATTTCTGTGTTGTTTTTGTCAATTCTTAAACATGTTGCCCCTTCCCCTCGCCTCCCCTCCCCCGCCACTCCCCCGCCACACCCCCACCGCCCCCACCACACACTCGAAACTAGATTTTTTTTTTTTACATATTTCGGTGTTTTTTGGTCAATTCTTTCACATAGCTTCCCCAACCCCTCCCCTTCACCCCCTGTGTCTCCACCCCCCCCCCCCCCCACCCCCGCTCCTCCTGCAACACGCTTGAAACTTGAGTTTTTTATTTAATGTTTATTGTTTTTTTACATATATCTGTGTTGTTTTCGTAATTTCTTACACATTGCTTCTTACACATATATGTTGCCCCTCCACCCCATTCCCACACACTACACCCCCACCCCCCCCCCCCACCCACCCCCATTCGAAACTCAATTATTTTGTTGTTGTTTTTACATATTTCTGTGTTGTTTTTGTCAATTCTTACACATAGATATTGCCCACCCACACCCACTCCCTCCAATCGAATTTTGTTTTATTTTTTATTTTGTTTTACCATATTTCTGTGTTGTTTTGGTCAATTCTTACATAGCTTCTTACACATATTGTATATGTTGCCATCCCCACTCCTCGCCTCTCGCCCATCCCCACTCAAAACTCGATTTTTTTATTATTTTTTTTACATACTTTTGTGTTGTTTTGGTAAATTCTTACACATATATGTTGCACTCACCACCACCACTCCACCCCCCCCCCCACCCCCCACACTCCCCCCCCCCCCCCCAAACAACATCCACCCCGCCTCTCCTCCACCCCACCCTGCACCCCACTCAAAACTCGATTATTATTTTTATTTTTATTTTTTTATACATATTTCTGTGTAGTTTTGGTCAATTCTTACACATAGTTATGTTGTGCCCCCAGCCCCACCCCACATTGTTGTTTTCTGATGTTATATACTAGCTATAAATTTATTATTCTCTAAAAAATCGAATAGTCGAGCTGCGCTGTTCTCCGACAGCTCTTGTTTAAACATAGCTTCTATGACTGAACAATCTCAGAGCCTAGCTCATCAGCCTATTTAAGCTTCTCTGTGGTAGCTCAGAGCCTAGCTGGATTTCATATGTTAGCTTCTCTGGTGCCGCACATAGTCTAGCTCGTTCCTACATCGCAAGCTTCTTGAACACTCAGAGTCTAGCTCTCACTGCTTTGTAAGCTTCTCTGGACACTCAGAGTCTAGCTCAGTTTTAAGCTTCTCTGCATGCTCAGAGTCTAGCATTTGTATGCAAATTATCTGTTGTTTTATTTAGAGTGAGTAGCCCCTGAGAAGCCAAATATTTAATATTTAGTATTTTGTAGCAAATATTTAGTATTGTGTAAATAACTTCTTGTTGTTTATTTTACTGTACTCTATAAACAGATTAACTGTTCACGTTTGTTGTTGTATATAAATATACCCGAAGAATTTAAAAATGCTTCACTGAAACAAGGAGTACATCGTATTTTTAAAAGTTGGTATATTGTTAGAACTGGCTTTTCTAAACATAGTTCACCTATAACATTAAAATAATAGGTCGCGAACTTTGTTTTGGTTCTTAATGGAAGTATATGGCCCAGTTTTGACAAATCGCCTATACTTTCAGTACAAGCTTATTTATACAAAACCTAAAGACATTAATCACCAAAATCAAATCAAGTTACATTAATTTTATTCAAGCTCGATGTATATGATCCTATTCTATGTATATATGAATACAAATGCGTGATATATGTGTTGCAACCCTAAAGGTTACAACTGCACTAATGGTAACAAACTGCACTAATGGTAACACTTTTGGGACTAAAGGTCCGTCCGTACGTACGTCCGTACGTACATCCGTCCGTCCGTCCCATTTCGTGTCCGCTCAATGACTCAAAACTACTAATGGCACTGCAATAACATTTCAAACAATGATAGAGGGCAATGAGAGGATGTGCAGAGCGCAAGAACCGTAACTCTGCCTTCATTTAAATTAGAGTTATTGCCATTTGTAATTGTATACTTACAATTTGTGTCCGCTCCATAACTCAAAAACTACTATTTGGACTGCAATAAAATTTCACACACTGATAGAGGGCCATGAGAGAACCTGCAGAGTGCAAGAACCATAACTCTGCTTTCATTTAACTTAAGAGTTATTTCCATTCGTAATTTTATAAAAATAATTCGTGTCCGCTCAATAATTCGAAAACTACTTGTGGAACTACAATGCAATTTCACACAATAATAGAGGACGATGAGAGGACATGCAAGATGTAAGAACCATAACTCTGCCCTCAATTACATTAGAGTTATTGCCCTTTGTAATTTTAGACGTATACTTTATGTCCGCTCAATAACTCAAAAACTACTAACAGGACTGCATTACAATTCCATACAATGATAGAAGGCAATGAGAGAAAGTGCAGAGTGCAAAAAACATAACTCTGTCTTCATTTAAATTATAGTTATTGCCCTTTGTAAGTTTATACTTATAATTTATGCCCGTTCCATAACTGGAAAACATCTCATGGGACTGCGATGAAATTTCATACAATGAAAGGGGACAATGAGAGGACGTGCAGAATGCAAGAACCATAGCTCTGCCTTCAATTAAATAAGAGTTATTTGCCCTTTGTAATTTCAGACGTATAATTTGTGTCCGCTCAATAACTCAAAATCTACTAAAGAGACTGCAACGAATTATTTTTCAAACAGTGATAAAGGGTAATGAGAGAAAGTGCAGAGTGCAAAAACCATAACTCTGTCTTCATTTAAGTTAGAGTTATTGCCCTTTGTAAGTTTATACTTATAATGTATTCCCGTTCCATAACTTGAAAACTACTAGTGGGACTGCGATGAAATTTCACACAATGATAGAGGGCAATGAGCGGAAGTGCAGAGTGAAATAACCATAACTTTGTCTTCATTTGGTTTGGATTTATTGCCCTTTGTAAGTTTATACTTATAATTCGTGTCTGCTCCATAAGACAAAAACTACTAATGGGACTGCAAACAAATTTCACAAAATAATAGAAGGCTACGACAGTAAGTGCAGAATGCAGGAAGGGAAGCATAACTTTGTCTTCATTTAATTGAGAGTTATTGCCCTTTGTAATGTTATACTTATATATGGATGGAACTTCAGACAATGATAGAGGGCAATGAGGGGAAGTGCAGAGTGCAGTAACAGGGCTGTCTCTAATTTTTTAAACAGGTGGCTACTTTGATTTGACAGACGGCAACCATTAGCGATCGATCAGTGCGAGTGAGGTTGATAGGGGTCCACGGGCATGCTACCACCACAGAATATGTTTTTCAAAACATGGGTCTGATTACATGCATTTTCCTCGTTTTTGGTGCTAATTAAGGTCAGGATGTTTAGCTATTTCATGATTCTTTCAGATGGCGAATTTAGCCCGCTGCCGGCTGTCAGAGACAACTCTGAGTAATAACAAAATCTTATCAGATTGAAATTAGAGTTACTGCCCTTTGTTGTGTTATACTTACATTTGTGTGTTGATTTTACTTTCTGCTTTATGTACAGTGATAAAACTTCCTTTAATTAAACAAAGCACCCACTCATGGGTTCGGATTCAGCTACATAGGACAAAACACTGCGGCGGGGGTTATGAACAGAACAGAACATACTTTTATTGACTTGTACGTTAAGTACATCATCATATGGCTGTCTCTAAGACTGCTTCTTGTATTCAGATTGGAAATACGACCATATGTTTTTTTCCGAGAAATAATAAGCCGCAAAATACATTCAGGATAGTTGTATTTATTGGTTATATTTTACGATCACTAAATGTTTTATGTTAAAAGAAAACCAACAAAAAAAACACGTAATTTTAAGTAAACTTTACTTTTCAAGGAGGCGAAGCTAATGCGCAGGCATCCAATGTGTCTCAATAGAAAACGACTCGTCCACTGTCTGAAATTCACGGTTGGTAGTTGTCTCTCTGGCAGATGTTATCATTATGCCATCTCACAAGGCATGTTATTGTTGGTACTATAGAGACTGGAAAATAATGTAAATATAAGAAATGATTCGCATGTTTTCTACTTAAATGAAAATATAGTGTAAGACACGAGCATGCAGGTGGGAAGATGTTGTAGTTCTCTACTGTAATGAAAATACAGTGTAAGACACGAACATGCAGGTGGGAAGATGTTGTAGTTCTCTACTGTAATGAAAATACAGTGTAAGACACGAAATGCAGGTGGCAAGATGTTGTATTTTTCTACTGTAATGAAAATACAGTGTAAGACACGAACTTGCAGGTGGGAAGATGTTGTAGTTTGTTGACTGTTGTTTTCTATTGTAATGAAAATACAGTGTAAGACACGAACTTGCAGGTGGGAAGATGTTGTAGTTTGTTGACTGTTGTTTTCTACTTTAATGAAAATACAGTGTAAGACACGAACATGCAGGTGGGACGATGCTGTAGTTTATTGGATGTTGTTTTCTACTGTAATGAAAATACAGCGTAAGACACGAACATGCAGGTGGGAAGATGTTGTAGTTTGTTGGATGTTGTTTTCTACTGTAATGAAAATACAGTGTAAGACACGAACATGCAGGTGGGAAGATGTTGTAGTTTGTTGGATGTTGTTTTCTACTGTAATGAAAATACAGTGTAAGACACGAACATGCAGGTGAGAAGTTGTTATAGGGAGATTTTCAAATATGTTAGAAGGTCCAACGTTTATTAAGGAAACATATCTAAAAACAAAGTAACCTTATATATGTAGCTTTAGATTTAACTAAAGTCAAGATAACAGCACAAATAACGTCCCTGTTATATCAGGTACCGTGTTTTTGATATGTTTGGTAGAGTGCAAAGAAATACAATACAGTCTAAAGAAGTTGTTGATGATATATTTCATGCAACCCGATTCTATCAAGTTAAGATCGCAGTCCGATAGATGCATTGCGTGCAACTATTTTCCCCAAATATTATTTGAATGTATTAGGTTACTGCTGACATCTGCCGGTAATATCCTATCTTAAAAGTACACTTTTTTCTGACAAGGTCGAATTTGTCACTAAAAACAACACCACAACTTACGTCAAGATATTATGAGAATGGTAATGGATAGCGTATCTTATATATCATCATACATGTATCAGATGCTGAACTATTTTTTGCTAAAAATCTATTCAGAAGAATGTTATGGTGAATGTTTTTGAAAGCCTCCCTGGATCAAACATTATACTTGGCATAGGGGTAACATCAGACTTTCGGGCTTAACTATCAAAGTCTATACAATTTTGTAAAACGAGGAAGAGATCCATTAAAGGCTTACTTTAGTTTTCGAGACTTTTTAAGCTATCATTTAAATACTAGGTCCTCTCTGGGCATCAGTTTTACACACACACACACAAAGCAAACACATGAGTAGAGTGGCAATGTTATACCTGTTGAGTGGTAATACCGAAAGAATAGTTAGACAGTAAAATTATGATAAAAAATACACAAACATTTGGAGACAAGAGTCCTAAGAGCGCCTGCATCGCTCTACTGGTTTAAGGCTGAATGGTGTCCATAATATGCTTAAATGATTTGTATATCGTTGATACAAATCATCTCACAAATTCGACGGAAATCAATTGAAGGGGTTGTGCCTGTGCGCCCGCGCGTGTGTGTGCGTGTTGGGTGAGGTGGGGTGGGAATGGGGTGCCAAATATAACTGGTTATCAAACTTTTCCAAGCTGTTATTAAAAGTAACAGTATGAACAAGTTAGGTAAAGATATCAGATAAACAAATAATATCTTAAAGGGAGTACATCAGGCTTTTCAAAGGGGTCTAGGGGTCCGACTTAAAATTGACAATTAATAATATTTTTTTATTTTAAAGCGCCTAAACATAATGATTGATCCTAAAATTGACCCCTTAGTTACAAGGAAATTCATTCTGTACAGCAATACGTGCTATCCTAGGTTACGCACCAGGGTTAATTTCAGCATGTTATGCCCGATCCCGTCCTAGCTATATGGTGTATTCGAAGTTTAAACCTTAACAATATGGTTCCAACATCATATTTTGATGGATATAAGTGTTTAATCATGAATTGGAACATTTTTATAATTTAAGATATTTCTAGAAAAATCATGGTGTACTCCCTTTAAATAATTCAAGGGACATAACTCTGCTGTTTCTAGTCTGACATGGCTAGTGTTTTAATTGTCCATGCTATGTGTTTTCTTTTCTGACGAGTTTAAAGTAACTTCAAAAAATAAAATATTTCAAAAATAATTCTAAAAAAAGGTGAAAGAGGATGGGAAGTTGTCTACACTTTCTTCTATGACCAAGATAGCTTCATGAAATAACATTTCCAGAAGAAGAAAAAAGTGAGGGCGGATTGGGGCGGGCAGGGGTGTGCTTTATATGTCATGGGGCGTGTGTTAAAATTTTTTAATAATTGAAGGACCATAACTCTGCTGTTTCTAGTCTGACATGAATAGTTTTTTTCATGTGTGTGAGAGAGGGGGTGGGGGGGAGGTGGAGGTGGTAGTGTGGCGTGGGGAGCGAGTCAACATATGGCTGTTTTTTTCAAACTTGTCCTGGCTTTAATCGATATTAATAATAAAAAAACACGTTTGATAAAGATCGGAAAAAAACGACCTACAGTGTTAACAAAACATAGCACGTTTCATTCAATCCAGGACCACAACTCTACTGTTTCTGCTCATCTGGCTGGTTATTGACCTTGTTCAAGCTGTCATTGAATTAAGTTTGAAACGGTTTAAGTGAAAAGTAGATTCTGCTAAAATAAAACGTAAGACTGGCAGCAAGAATGTGTTGTTACATTTAGGGCATAGAGATGTTACCTTTAGTGCAGATCAAAAATCGTGTTCCATTAGTGCAGCATCGGTTACATTTAGTGCAGCAGTTGTTACCTTGAGTGCAGCAGTTGTTGCCTTTAGTGTAGACTTTTTTGTTACTTTTAGTGTAGGTTGTTACCTTTAGGATTGCAACATATATGCGTAAATAGAGAATATTACTGTTTCTGCTTTACAGAGGATGGGGTTGGTGGGATGAGGAGAGGGTGGGTGCAGAGATTTCCTATAAATAGACTTTTTTTCAAAACGTCTGTATTGTTAGAAAATACCTTGTTCTTTAATGTAATTAAATAAAAGAAATTTGTCGCGTATTTGGTTTTTCAAAAAAATGCAAATATAACCCTAAAATTTCTGGAACATATGGTTTTTGGAGCAAAAATAAAAGCACAGACTTCGACACCTTTCCCCTTTTTGACATAAATGGAATTTATATGTGTACATAATCATAGAATCAATAATAGTTTATGTTTCAAGATTATGTTTAAACATTTTTTTTTTTAAATTTTAGACAGACAGTAATGCGCTAAATATGGAAGTTATATAGTAATCTATTTTTGGTCTTTCAACAAATAATGAACTATACTTAACACACCGTATAACCGGCAATCACAAGCGTTGTTTCAAATCGGTTCCGATCTTAACTCGATGACGAAACGGTAGGTATTTTTTATTTTACATATAGCTATGCATATTGATTGATATTACAAACCTTTAGTATGCTAGTATATTCAGATATGTGTGCAGACTATGTCAATACGTTTTTAGTTCATATTATTGGAAACTAGACGAGTTTTTGTCAGTAAACTTACGAAGGTTTGCACAAGAAGCACAATATACACACTTTCAAGCCAAAACTCGCCCCTTTGCACAGTTCTGAGTTTTTTTCACGATCAATATGCATAGCTATCAGTAAAATATAAATACCCACCGTTTCGTCATCGCGTTAAAATCGGAACCGATTTGAAACAACGCCCGACTTGGTGATTGCCAGTTATACGGTGTGCTTAATTTCATTGTATCTTCACTATCTAAACAACGCAATGGGTTTTGTTTATTAAAACTAATGAAAAAAACATACAGTTTTGAAAATAGAAGGGTGTTCCATGGAACACTTGTGTCGCCTTCCGTGTGCTTATTTCAGCATGGTAAGGTTGTGGGTTAAAGTTTTATGAAAAGGGGCATAACTCTGCCAAATGAAAGTCAGAGTTATTGGACATGTGTAACAACATTGCTTGGGTTTAGATGAAGATGTGTGTGAACATTGGTCAAATACGTTATGGCCAATTCTAGGTTGCAGGTTAAAGTGTGACGGACGACCATGGACGACGACGACGGACGAACGACGGACAAACACATTTTACACATCATGGGTCTAATCACCACGGGGTTGTATTTTTGCCACGAACAAAAACATTACAATGGGACCCTATGGAAAATTAATTGTGGTGTGAGACGAGTAGAGTTTATCTCCAACCCGTTTAAATTTCATCTCCAAGCTACTGAGTGATTTTGAATGGGTCCGGGAAGTTGTCTTGTACCAAAGACGAGGCTGAACAACTCGTACAGGAATCACAGTACATGACTAACGGCTCTACACATCATTTTGGCAGTTGCAACGTCTGACAGCATCGCTCCTGACATTGACAAAAACGTGGTGCCGGAATTGAGCTGAGGGCAGGCAGAAGGTGAGTCAGAGAGACTGACATTATGGGTAGTCAGGGACTTGGAAGTCAGGGAACTTCAACATCCAATGATAGAAGCTGACAGAGGATCCAACCTGCTCACTCTGCGTAAATGAATTATGAGTTGGCAACTCTTAATTCGACGCTACTTTTGAATGAGCATCAATAAACACTTCCGCAAACACGCAATGTTGCCAGAAAAAACGTCATCAAGTCACTTTATATCGTAACGCAGGAAGCGATGGATTATGCATGCAGGTAATCCAAGGCTTTTCTCCGGCTTTTTTGTGGCTTTTTACACAGACAGATGAAATTTAAAACAAATTCATAAAAAAGGCTGGTTAGGTCAGAGAAGGCTCGGATTAGCATGCAGGCAGTTACCTAACCCTGCAATCATGAGTGTGAATTCGGGGACCAGTAGCCTATACTGCATACCGGGTACCAGTTTACTTTGGTCCTCTGGATAAGGTCTTTGGTTGACCTGAAACCGGTTACCGAAGGAGGGTTGCTGGATTAGCAGTTACCCTGTGTAGAGACTAACTTACAACGGTTACCTCTCCGTGCGACTGAACAACATTCACCCTTTTCGGTATGAATTAACAACTAAATTAATATCATCAGAGTTTACCTCTTTTAAAAGCAAAATATATATTTATAACGCGGCCGTCCTCTCCTCTTATTTCGCGGCTCGAGAGTGTTCCCTACAAACGCTTTGTATGAAATACAGTGCAACAGAGTTCTATCTGTATATTTGTTTATATGGATAAGTATTGACCAATCAGATAAGTCAAGTTAATTGTTATAATAAGTATATTTCAAATGAATGACTATTAGGAGTGATAGATAGAAAGGAAAAGTATGAATGAAGATCAGGGAGAAACAAACATGGAACATATTAATTCGTAATACACAATTTAAATACAGTCAAAGTAGATACATCACTCAAGTCAATCTGATAAAGTATGCACTGTTATTGTTCAACTGTATTGTTATACAGTTCACTAGATCATAACCGTGGATTGTATCTTGTCATCACAATATGGTGGTGAGTAACTAAACTCCACTAATTGTTCTGTACTCCAAAATTATGAATATCCTAATTTTGATAGAGCATCATCAAAATAACTGACCAATCAGTGACCAGAAATAAGACATACCTAATACATTCTGGTAGGTGATAAACTCGGTCTTTATCCTTGATGTTCAACCAAGTTTACTGTTAAAATTAAGGTATCTAAAGTGTGATTCTTTTAAAAACCTGCATATTTCATGTATATTCATGCAAATTTATTCAATATATGTATCTTTCAAAATCAAAATATTGAAAATTATCGCCTTTTTACAAGGCCAAAGATTTTTATTTTACTATAGAACCTAAGGATAAAAACCGAGTAACACAAATTTTATCACCTACTGGAAATAAGATAAAAATGTCAACATCTCTGCAATGAAAAATTATGAATACCAATATCGTATCCTTCTCTCAATCCAAGATGCATCATGAAGTATACAGTTTATTATCCCTGTACTTCTACACTGGCACTCGCACTAATGTTATATCATGTACTAACATCTTTCCTACATACACAGATTCTATCAATTCAAGTCTTAGGCCATTCTATAGCTGTATGTTGATATGTTGGTAACCATGACATATGTCCATCTACTCTTACCCCAACTACCAAGGAGGAATATCTACAATATAATATTAACTTTGTCTGACTATGCCTTTAGTATTATGCCTATTACATTCGCAATATTATTTACAAAATATCATCGCGTATAGAAACATCATTGACAATAAACAACTCATTGAATAACATATGTAAAATGATTGACTCACCAGGCCTTTATCACACACTTCCAGCTACTATTTCACCCATCTTACTTCTTTCAAATATCATAACTGAATAATATACTGGAGTGAACCATAGCAAATAATCCCATTATTGGTCAGAGCTCACATATTAACAGTTACTATACAATTGGGGATTAATAGGTTCCCATTTGTATTAAAGGTCTATTTCCTATTATTGTAACATGACAATTTGTTACATTCAGCCAAAAGCATCGGGGTTTATTACTTTAAACTTGCGCAAGCAGTTTGTTAAAAAAATAATGTGCAATGTGTAAAAAAAAATATTTGTCAGAAGTGGGATTCGAACCCACGCCTGGAGAACCAGACTGCGACCTGAACGCAGCGCCTTAGACCGCTCGGCCATCCTGACATGCTGAACGTTGAGACACAAGTTTAGCTTATATTTTATAAATTACAAGTGAGATGAACTCCCGTTTAAAATATATTAAATATTTACTCTGATTAGCCGTGTTTTAAACACAGTGTTTTATAAACGTTAACATACATTTCCGTTAATTTGGAAAGTTAATTGTTTCTCTGCTTGACTCCGATATTCTGCGCTATGGTAAAATGAACAGGGGACCAGTGTAATGGCAAATATCTATTGGTCGGGGATTCATGTGACGTCTTCCGGGTTTTCCCAACGAACTGGTACTCCGTTGGACGCTATCAATTGTATACGACCCGAATCTAACAGGGGACCAGACCAATTCATACACTTCCGTGTTGACGAAGTAAAAGAAAGTTGCAGAAAAAACAAACAATTTTAGCCTCATCTTAAGACGAACAGCGGAGTAATGGGTTTGGGAAATAGACCACCGGTAAACGAGGAGACGTACATTCGTCAACTACCATTCTCTGTTGTTAAATATGTTAGCACTCTGTTGGACATAGACCGAAAATGGGAACGACTGGTTGTACGAATTCCCAAACGACTGAACGATCTGGAGAGAGAAGACAGCGAAAGGAGGTATTCGCACTTACAGATTCGCATGTTTGAAGACAAAAGTAAAAGACCAGACGGAAGTCCGACGAAATCAATATTGGGTTTGTTTAATTTATTTATTGTTCGTCTTTATGACATTGGGGTCCGGCTCATGTGCTTTGTAAATACCAGTTGAAATCGAACAAAAGTGGCCTACATAAGTTGGGAACGGTGTGCCTAAAAACAGTAAGGTAGAGTAAGGTAGCGTAAGGAGGCGTAAGGAGGCGAAAGGTGGCGTAAGGTGGCGTAAGGTGGTATAAATCGGCGTAAGGATGTACAAATTATTATATTGTGGTTTTATGCCTCATATATAGCAATATTAATTCAAAAGAGAATTATTAACTTATTAGTAAAATATATCCCTAGGGTGAAAATGACGATTTAAAGTTGTATGATGCAAAAGGCCATGAACATGTTTTATATATATATGAATCGGCGTAATATACCACATAAATATAACATTGTATTATATTACATTCTTTTTATTAGAAAGAAATAAAAATGATAGAGAGAAGTAGAGATAGTGCTTATACTAGTATCGCTTCTTCACTCTATCCTTCAAGTAATGGAAGCTTTTGGTCATGGCTTTCGGTAAGTACATTTTCTATATTCATTTGAACAAAAATATATGTATTTTTCTGTGGTCCTAATTGAAATATACTTGTTTGCCTAATATTTTTGTAAAAAGTACATTTACAACATGACACGTTTAAAAGGACATTAAAAACAATTTTAAAAAGCGCAACAGTAGTTTTAATTAACCTATGATTTCAATTTCAATTTTTATTAAGGCATAACTGCTAATTAACACGGATTAAAGAAAACTGCTAATATTGCCGCACATGTTTGTTTAAGGTATCTGCTTGTTTGTTGAAGTACGTATCATTGGTGATAATTGATTTATCATAATTGGATTATCTAAAAAGTTAAAAGATGTAAACTTTTACAAATTAGGGATAAGTGTGATCCATATCAATTGATTTGTGAAATGTTTGACGCTGGTGATTATCAAACAATGATCCATTTATGTCCCATGCTAATTAATATAAAGTGTTTTATGAACCAACCAAATGAATGCGTCTCTAAGAGTTTTTTTTTCCTGTATTTAAACTATTTCCATTTTTACCGCTTTTTAGTTTCTATCTTGATTGCTATAATAACTTTCATTGTTTTGGATTTAAAAGTACTTGGATTTAATATCTTAAATAAAGTTGTGTGTAATCGCGAGTTTGAATTTTCATGATGAGGAAGATAAGATCGCGGAAGGCACAATTTCCTTGTGGAACTTGTAAGAAGGAATGTGAAGAATGTTGCCTTTTTTGTGAGGTAAGTCCGCTATTTTACATATGACAGATACGAGAAGTTACGCTAATAGTATCCTGAAAACAAGGTTATACTTGGTTATACTTGTCACTATTTTATATGAAGTTGTAATAAATGTTCAGTTCCAAATTTTGGTTAACAAGTTAATTATATCTATTTTAGTAAAATCAAACGAATGATTATATATTGGTTTAACATGGTCCAACTTTTTTAAGGTATTGACCTGTAATGGTTCTTAATGAGATCTTTAATAACTTTACATAAATATTTAAATGAGGTTAACTTCTTTGTAAAACGCAAATTGACAGTATATTTCATTTCTGTGTTCTATATCTTGACTAATTTGTATTCATAAGGCATGTGTAGATATTCCGATTTTTATTAAATATCGCCTTAGATTACAAGGTATACTCGTAATTAAAACCCATTTTACAATGATAGAAAATGTAACTTGTAACATATCCACAGATACGTGCTAAATGCAAATTTATACAGTCTGCATAACGTTAAAATCATCGTGCTTCACGGTAGCAGCTTTTAAGTCATACCACATAACAGGAGTCGTTAGCTCCTAACCCGTGCTATTTTAATTAGGGTCAATAAATTAAAGAAGCCAGTGATATATTTGTCCCTTTAATTAGTGAAACAAGATATTCCGTATATTTTTGGTAAACAATATTTAATACATGATTTGAAGACTGAGTTTGACTGTCAGCCATATATATATATATATTTGTATGTATATTCTCAATAAATAATACAAACTTTTAATAGAAGGAAAAGTACCCGTATAGTTAAATGTTACCCCCAAATAGTTAATAATAATAAAATAATAATAATTAATAATAATAATAATAATATACTTTATTTCCAGAGGGTAATACACATTTAGTTACAAAACTAATCTTCCATGTGGCCCTCTATTATTTACACAATTACAAAAAAATTACACAAAATAATGAGAGAAAGAGATAATGAGAAAATGAGAGAATGAGAGAATATATGAATGGGTGAGATTATATCTTAACCATTTATATATACTTGTTAAGCCTAAAACTTCTTGTACAGCTTGTTTAAATGAGAGAGAGAGAGAGAGAGAGAGAGAGATATTTATAAATTCATTTTAGATTCATTTTAGATCTACTTCTTTGATTAAACGTTTAAACAATGACTGTGTTTTTATTTCATTCCTTTTTATTTATGAACATGTTTGAACTTGAAAACACGACAACTCGATGTGTTGTTGTTGACACTTGTCATCAATAATAATTAATGTTGGGTTCTTATTGCTAGCGGTGGTACACAATATAAATGATTAATGCAACAAAAACTTTCCGATTCGTCGTATTTTCCTAACCAAAGTATTTCATCAATAATATTTCAGTCGATTCTTTTAGGTCTCATTAAAATAGCTAATTAAAATAACTATCCCGCAAACAACAGCCACATTTTACAACATATGTACGTGTTATGAGAATCAAAACTCTATAGACACAATATAAACGGCTTTACCAGGCCAAACACATACATTATTATATGACATAAACCCATGGATAGTGTTTTGATAAACGGTGTTGTACTTGTAATCTTGCCGTTAATTGGCCCCTATACATATAAATGGAATCTGGAGACAGCAACCGCATGAAGAGAAAGAAGCGTAATCATGTGTGATTATAAACTAGTAAAAAAACATAAGGTCCATGACCTTGAAGCTCTACTGATAGGTTTTGATAGCTAAATGAGTTTCTATTATATAACTCTATGTAAACGAAGATGGCCGCTGGAGGCCATGTTTAATGTCGAATCAAACTATTTTTTTGACAAGATCAATAAGACATCAACAGTAACATTCCTGTGAAGTTTCATGAAAATCTGTCTATTCAGAGGAGTAGTCGCTACAGTGCAGTTTACGGACGGACGGACGGACGACGGACACAGCACCACGGCATAAGCTAAAAATATACTTTAACACGAAGAGATGACTATATATAGTATCTAGGAGTATACTGTATGCACAAATAAGAAAAGAATTGTTAATCAATTCTCCAATATGCAGGCTACATATAATGCGTGAATTCAGCTATTTTTTCCTCTTTTTTTTTTTTATGTTTCTTTTTATTTATTTTTTATTTTTTAATGCAACACATATGCTCCCTACTCCCCATTTGCCATATTTTTGTCACCTTACGCTATATTTCGCCATCTTACTTCGAATTACTCCACCTTACGCCACCTTACTCCACCTTACGCCACCTTACTCCACCTTACGCCTCTTTACGCATCCTTACTGTTTTTAGGCAGACCCAGTTGGGAAGACATCTGAGTCCAGCAGCCATATCATAGAATATAACATTATAGAAGGGTAATAATTAGGCACACACCTCATTCTCACTAAGTTCAGTCTATGCTGAATATTGTTTTAATTAAAAGAGCAAATCATTTAACTCTACATGCCTCAAGGGAGTAAGTATACAGGGAGAAGAAACGGGTTCATAAACGCTCTAGTTTATCGATTTATGTTGTCGCGCTAGGACGGCGCCACTTACTATTTTATCGATACATGTAAATCGATCGTAAGCGCGTTACATTTGAAAAGTTAAAATTTCAGCCAACATCTCAAATTAGGCAGTTTTTACAGCCTCCCTTTTACTGCTTTCTGTTATAATCAACATCACGAAATTACCTTCTTGACAAAGATAAATATGTCTACTATTCACTTTGTGTTATTATTAATGCCTAATATAACCCATACTTCGTATCTCGTTTGCAATAGCTCCACACCATTTTTAATTTGAAAAATTAAAAATTTCAGCTGATATCTCAAAAGCACATTTCCATAACCTCTTTTTAGGCTTTGTCTTATAATCACCACCATGAAATTACCTTATTATAATAACTTTTTGTTCTTATTAATGCCTAAATAACCCGTAGTCTCGTATCTCGTTTGCAATAGCTATACACTGTCACCATTTTTTATCTGGCGCAGAGTGGCTCCATCTTTGTTACACGGAACCAGGGCTGTCTTTTGGCTGTTTTTGGGGCCGTTATTCGGCCCCAGTCCCCCACCTGAAAAGTTTGTTTTTTTCCCCACCTCAGTGTCAAAATTCCCCCTTGAAAAAATAAAAATAAAAAAATAAACAAAAAATAAACTGAAAGACAGATTGAGAAGGCTAGAATTTTAAGAGAACTAAGTGTTAATTGTGCTTGTGTTGAAGAAAGTAGAACAAAGTAAATGACATAACTGTCATTGGTACTTTTTGAACATAGTCTAACTCTTACAGCTAGTCAACATACATATTTTTCAAGTCTGTTTTGAACCCATTTATTGTTAAATGTATATTGGTTGGCATAAACAACAATACAATTGTGTTATTGTATGCGTAAGTCCTTGCTTTATTTGTCTATTTAGTGTTATATATCTATTTAATCAGCATGATTTCATTTTATATTGATGATATCATAATGTGTTATGGATGTTTGAACTTTCATGCAAAATTCCCCCTTTTACTGAAATTGACGCGAAAATTCCCCCCTCTGAGGGACCCGGACCCATTCCCCATGGTAGAAAGACAGCCCTGGGAACCGTATGGTAAAATGTGCCTTTATACATGCGAACAAGTACATGCTCTGTATCAGAGGACACAATGTGAATAAATAATACTTATGTTTACATTTCGCACCTTTATTGAGTTTGTAAGTGTAATAATTTATAAGAATTTGCTGTTTTTCACAATCGCGCGAAACAACCGGAAGTAGTAATTTTAACGCAGTATTGAAACACACGCGCGACAACATAAAACGGCATAACGGTCTGTTTCTACTCCCTGTATACTTACTCCCTGATGCTTCCTATACCCAAGTGTTCAAGGTGTCCAACATTGGTATATATTTTAATATCGCTCAATACAGTACTGAGAAATCGTCATCGAAACGTTGAAAAACTGGTCCAGATATTGAGTCGGAAGACCCGTTTCTAAACACTGTCACTCTGTAAACAACAACTCTAACGGCAGTTGCGTACGAAACTAGACCCCGGATCATTTAGTCGTCACCGCAGATATTGAATGCTAATATAATTTATTATTCTCTAAAAATTTGAATAGTCGAGCTGCGCTGTTCTCCGACAGCTCTTTTTTATTTTATTTGTTACCACGGTCATAGAAACCTCACCCACCCACCCACCACCACCCCCAACAGAGCATGAAAACCTTTGTTTTTCACTTGATTCTATCAAACAATTTTTAAAAGTATTATTTAATGAACACCACGCCATACAGCCTTAAACCAGTAGAGCAGTACGGCCCTCTTGGGCCACTTGTTTGTTATTTATTATAACTGATGCAGTAATACAGGTAGTTATTGGTTATTTATGATTCACAGAAGACTGGGGTACACAAAACACGAAGACAAAACACTTGATCCGAATCCTTCAGGAGACTGCTCTATATGAGGCGGCCGACTATATCTCTGTCAACGTTCTTCACGCGGGCAAAGTTCCCAGACTCCATGAAAATCCTCCCAGTAACAACACCGGAGAACTGCCAACGCCCCAGTGGGAACCCCAGAAACAGAAGGAACCACAATATCCGCCCCAACAAGTAGAGAACTTTGCTTTATGTCAGTCAAATTTTGATAACTTCACTGATAAAAAAATGTATGATAAAGACAAATTCATAGGTGACGATAATCAGAAAGCTTCCACATACAGTTCATTGATGAACGGGAAAAGGGAGGATGGGACATACAACAAGCTGTCTCCGGGTGGCCCTGCTGATGGTCAGGTGATCTACAACCGTATCACATCATTTGATAGCGGAGGACTGCCGTCTGTGTCGTTAAGAGATGATAACTTGACAGAAACCAAGGGTGGTGAGGAACATGCTGAGGAAACTCTACAGGTTTGTGAAAAAAAGTTTCAACATTTGCTTTCGGATTTTTGGTAGATGCCATCAACATGCTGGGTCCATCGTTGTATTGAAATTAACATCGGTGCTAAAAATGACGTAAAATGTCATATTACATATTTGTCTGATTTGTATAGGAAATGCTGGGAATAGAAAAGTTATATCTACTGGGAAATATGGGAGATATTTCACAGTAAGGAACATTGCTCTGACTTTTCCGTCAGTGGCGGGACCGCCTGATGACGTTCTGATTGTTTTACGGACGTTGTCGTCAGATTCTGCCACTAGGGAATAACGATTACAGAAATTAACGAAGAGTTCCGGTTCCACTTGTTTTGTTTGTATGACGTAACGTCATCTTGGTGTTCTTGTGTAAAAAGGCGTATCATTAGAAATATTTAATAAAATATCATTTTAAATTATGTAATATATAGTTTAATAACCAGTGTTTTTGAGGAACTGAAAAAATCTCCCTCGGTAGTGAAATGGCCACGATATAAGCTCAAGCTCCGCACTCGTTCTTATATCGGGGCCATTTCTCTACCTCGGGATATTTCCCGTATCTCAAAAACACTGGTTATTAAACTCTATATTCACACAAATAAACTTGTGGCATTTTTTCTACATTCCTTACATATTAGCAAATCATTATTTACAATTGTTTGAGTAGCTGAAAGCAAATTGTTTTGCATATTAGTAATTGTTGATCAAGTTTTTAGCTCTTCTGATCAGAGATCAGCAGAGCTTATGCCGTGGTGCGTCGTCTGTCTGTCCGTCCGTAAACTTTTTTGTAGCGACTACTCCTCTGAAACTACGTGATGAATTTTCATGAAACTTTACAGAAATGTTGCCCATGAAGTCTAGTTGATCCTAGCAAAAAATTCATGTTGATGTGAAATCCAAGATGGCTGCCAAATCTAAAAATAGATTTTTAAAAAACAAGTTTGTAGCGACTACTTCTTGAAAACTATAAGTGATATTGATATGGGACCTTTTCTAAAATGATCAGCAAGACATGATGTTGGTCCTTGTCGAAAATCGTTTTGATTCGATGTTAAACATGGCTGCCAGTGGCCATCTTTATTTACATAGAGTTATTTAGTAAAAACTTGTAGCGACTACTCCTCTGAAACTACTCAATGGATTTCCATGAAACTTCACAGGAATGTTGCTCTTGATGTCTAAATGATCCTAGCATAATTTCAGGTCAGCCGGAAATTCAAGATGGCCACCACGGCTAAATATAGATTTTCAAAATACAAGTTTGTAGTGCTACTTCTTGAAAACTGTAAGTGATACTGATATGCGTCTTTTCCTAAAATGATCAGTATTACATGATGTTGATCCTTGTCGAAAATTATTTTGATTCAACGTTAAACATGGCTGCCAACGGCCATCTTTGTTTACATAGAGTTATATAATGAAAACTTGTAGCGACTACTCCTCTGAAACTACTTGACGGATTTTCATGAAACTTCACAGGAATGTTGCTCTTGATGTCTAATTTATCCTAGCAAAACTTCAGGTCGGCCGGAAATTCAAGATCATCATGATGGCCACCACGGCTAAAAATAGATTTTCAAAAAACAAGTTTATGGCCAATACTTCTTGAAAACTATAAGTGATATTGATATGGGACTTTTTCTAAAATGATCAGGATGTCATGATGTTGGTCCTTGTCGAAAATCGTTTTGATTCGATGTTAAACATGGCTGTCAGCGGCCATCTTTGTTTACATAGAGTTATCTAGTAAAAACTTGTAACGACTACTCTTCCGAAACTACTCGACGGATTTTCATGAAATTTTACAGGAATGTTGCTCTTGATGTCTTATTGATCCTAGCAAAATTTCAGGTCGGCCGGAAATTCAAGATGGCCACCATGGCTAAAAATAGGTTTTCAAAATACAAGTTTGTAGCGACTACTTCTTGAAAACTATAAGTGATATTGATATGGGACTTTTTCTAAAATGATCAGTACGACATGATGTTGATCCTTGTCAAAAATTATTTTGATTTGACGTTAAACATGGCCGCCAGCGGTCATCTTTGTTTGCATAGAGTTATATAATGAAAACTTGTAGCGACTACTCCTATGAAACTACTTGATGGGTTTTCATGAAACTTCAGAGGAATGTTGACCTAGCTATCAAAAATCTATCAGTAGAGCTTCAAGGTCATTGACCTCTTGTTTATTTTTTGGTTGCGCTGATAGTTGTGATGAAGATGTCCCCTGAATGCCAGCTTTAGTAGTATGCCAAATACACCTGTTAGTGTATAGCATACTCAGGGGAATTAGAAAAATGTACAAATTGACTAATTCCCATCTGTAGAAGCATATTTATGTATAATTCCCTAGGGTCTACCAGCATACTCAATATCAAATATCCCCATGTTGGTACCGGTTCTGTCTAATTCCTTATTTGGTCGGTGTCATCATTGTTGTCCAATGCCCGCTACACCAGTAATGTGTGAGGGGGGGGGGGGGTACTTTTATCGGTGCATAAAGGTGACAGTATTAATAAATATCATTGATTATAATATATCTTTCATGTGAAGCCAGTTTAGCATCCTCAGGTCGTTCTGAACGATTTGTTTCAATTTTCTTGTGACCATTGTTTTACAATTTACTTGTTTTTAAACTTCCAGATAAGAACATTCAAAGATGACCAACAGAAGGATGTGCAATTTGTCCAAAAGAAGCGTGAACCCTGCGAGACGTCAGATGATGTACCAGACACAAACAGCCAAGTAGATGATCTATACGCTCAAATAAGCTCAAAGAAAATAGATTTTCAGATGTTGCAGCTTATTACAGACAATTTTAATAGAAATCCGCTTTGTCAAGGTGGGCGCGTTATCGGTTCAGGTGGTTTCGGTGAAGTGTATTTAGGGCTATGTGGCAATGGGTACAAAGTAGCTGTCAAGCGTCTGAAAGACGTTGATGAGGTTGAGAAACAGTTTGCAACAGAACTCGACTCATTAATGAAATACAGGCATAACAATATTGTGCGTTTGTTCGGTTACTCGATCAGCAGTGCAGGAAAATGCCTCGTTTACGAGTATTTGTGTAACGGATCCTTGGAGGACAGATTAGTACGGAAAGACAACACTCCTCCTCTCCCAAATAATGTCCGTATTTCCATTCTGCAGGGGACGGCCAAAGGAATCAACTTTCTGAACCAACAAGGAATTGTTCATCGCGACATTAAAAGCGCTAATGTCCTGTTAGACGAGACCTTTCAACCCAAAGTTGGGGATTTCGCGACCGTTCGCGGTGGACCAAGAGGAACTGGCATGACTATGGATATGTCGACTTCCGTTGTAATCGGTACATCAGCATACCTCGCTCCAGAGGCTTTCAACTTTGACGTTTCTACAAAACTTGACTCGTACAGTTTTGGCGTGGTGATTCTAGAAGTGCTCACTTCATTACCGGCCCTTGATCAAACTCGCGCAGAGAAAGATCTGATCAGTTATGTTGAAGAGCACCAGGTAGAAAAACTTCTTGACACATCTGGCGGTCCATGGTGCAAGATTGCAGTAGAAACATTGATGTCCATGTCAGAGAAATGTGCGAAGAAAAAGAAACAGAGAGCCAATATATCTGACATACTAGATGATTTGTTGTCACTGTCTTGTTAATTTGTATTATTATACGTTTTAAGCTCGACTTTTTGAAGAAAAGACAAGCTAATCTACTCGCCCTGGCATCAGTTAAACATTTATGTTAACCCACATCTCAGAAACCGCTTTAATACAAATTCAATGAAACTACACATGCATTCACTTTCGTAATAGGGACTTGTATTATAGGTTATTGAATTTGTATGGCTAAATATTACTTGGAACAAGTTGTTTTGGCAAAGAACGACGAGCTTGCGAGTCGTCCTGCACCAAAACAACGAGTTCCAAGTAATATTTAGCCATACAAATTCAATAAACTTTTTATTGTATACTTTCATATTGTTTTCGATCAATGTTAATTGTATGACTATTACTTTTCATTGTATTTGCGTTATTTTTTATAGATTTTAATGGAATTCTTATCTTGTCATTCAGTTTCATTTTGTGTGGATAATTATTTTGCGCGAAAACGACGTCGACGTCGGATGACGTCATTAAAAACATCAAGCGCTTTTCTAAAGTTTGTTTACCATTACATTACGTTAAAAACAGAGGGTGAGTGAAAATTTCAATTATTTTATCAATTTCTGCCATAAAAGGTTGGAAAAAAACACGTATATTTTTGTTGACACTATAGGAAGGATTCCGTTATTTTATTTAAAAGTAGTTCCTTATTTCTATTTCGCGGCTCTTAGCAAGCACGAGAAAAAGTTCCGGTGCAATATCGTAGAATTTTGCACACTTAGCTCAATGCAAATTAAACGGGACAATATGAAAGTATACAATAAAGACAGGTACATGTATAGACAGGTACCATAACTCTGTTGTGATTTTACATAACTCTTCTTCTTTTAATACTTGGTTTCCCTAGAAATTAACAAGTCTAATGAAAGTCGAGCGCACTGTCATCTGACAGCTCTTGTTTAACCTGTGTGGTATAGCTGACACTGGGATCTCTTTGTCTGTTGTCCACTGACTGTTTTCATCTGGCATTATCAAACTGTTTGTTACATTGTTATTATAGTTGCTTAGTTTTAACATGTTTAATGTGCGACATGGTTGACACAGATATATGTCAGAGATCTTCTTGTAACTTAGGGGACCTGGGGGACAGGTGACAATCTTGAGGTATTTATATAATATTGAAATAAGTATCTTGATTTGCAAACACCACAGACATATTAATATAAAACAGATAGGAATCTTCCTATCTTAACCAATGTAGTAACCAAAATACCACGTGGCACCTTAACTTTTCTTTCTATCTTCTCACTCAATTATTCACTGATTGTGATGAGAATACATTCAAAAGATTCATAGTGAATAGCAAAATGGGATTATACTAATTTATGTTTATTTTCAAAATAAGAAATTGTATAAAAGATGTTTAAAGTTAAAAATAACATAATATTTCGCTTTTCTCTTAAAATCAAGGTTTTGACATGGTCAAAGTTTCCGTAAAACTTCTTTTTTTTGCTCTATATTTAAGAGAAAACAAAATACTGTCATTGAAAAGAATATTAAATGTGTGATGGAATTTGGCATGAATAAAACTTGTATCTATAAAACTTTTCATGATATGTGTGTTTAAAGTTGGGAAATACTTTGCGAAATTTTCGCACTGTCACATGAAATTTAGATACTTTTCGTAATGTCCATTCTATTTGTTATTAGGTGTGTGCAAACACAGTCATATAAATATTTGTTATTTGGTCTGTGATTTGATTGTCATTTTTACTTCAAACTTGCTTGTTGTTATTTATTGCACTGGTCAGTACTGGGTTTATATCCGCTTAGAACATATTTCATGATATATTTCATCGCTTCATTTCACAGTTTTAAGCATTAAAATGAAACTAGATGACGTCACGTTTTTGACGGTTTAACGTAACATGATTTGATTGATGAGCAAATTGTTTAACATCAACCAGTCGGATTACAGGCGGTTTTGTGCAGTGCATTAAAAAGTTTTTAAACCTGCAGTGCACAAACTGATAAACGTAGAATTATGGTTTCAAAAGAACTGTGATATAAAGACTTTATGATGTACATTATATATAATATTAAAATACTGAAAATTGATTTTATTTTAGTTATGCTTTGTTTATATCTATTCCCCTTATAGGAATTCACATTTCATTAACTTGAAATCTATAGTACATGTAAATGATGTTCGATTTTCACCAAAATTGTATTTGAAAGTTTATTTTAGTAAGATCTCGGAAGAGATCAGCAATAAGGAAAATTCACATGTGCATTACAAAGCCCTTGATTATGTCAAAACAAGAGGTAATTTTAGCTTGTTTTGGCAATTCAGCTGGTTTAAACATTTCTGGAGACACAGTGGCCCAGTGGATAGCATGTTTGACCCGGAATCAATAGATCCCAGGTTCGAGCTTCAGTATGCACCGCTGGGTCACATCAGAAGAGCAGTGGCAGAAAAACAATAAACGTGGCTCCTGCGTAAATAGTGTTTCTACAATATAATTTGCAGCAACTCTGCAGTTCAGGGTGAGAAGGTTCTAAGGCCCATTTTCCATATTTTATCTCGATGTACATGGAAGATGAGCCTGGCATGTTCATGCCTGTTAGGCGCCATATAACCTTTTCATGTGTTGGTGTGCCTTAAAACCCCAATTCAATTCAATAATCCACTGGCTGTACTGTTCAGGTTTTTCAGCATTAATATGAGCAGTTGTATAAATATGCACACAAAGTATGTATCATTAGAACTGGAATATTTAGTGGTAAATAAAAATGCCTTAGTTTTGAAAATCGGTTGTGAAAGAAATATTTTACAGCCAAAATGCTTTTTGTTGGGGCTTTTTCCGTGTAAAATCCACATTGGGAATTAAGTAATCTCAAATAACTTCTGTTAGCCTTAATATTTTGCTATAAAGCTTTCAGAGTGTCTTAATTTACATTTATTCAACACATTAAAACCATTTTTTGGATAAAAATTCTAATAAAGATTTTGTTCACATTGTGTGCAGCAGAATTTTGCATTGAAAATATCCTATCAAAAACAACTTTTGCATATGAATTTTTTTATTTCTCGACTGATTTTGAAATGTAATGTATTTTCGTTTACCACTAAAAATGTTTGTTTCATTGGCATGCATCTTAATTAGGTACTAGCTGAATTTTGTCTTAAAAGTAAAAAAAACAAAAACTTTGGCTGAAACAAGCACCCCGAACAATACATCACACTTATCTGGGAACAAGGCAGGATTTTTGAACCAAGCAGATGCTTTTTTGTTGTCAGTAATGTTTGTTTGTTTGTTTGTTTGGTATTTTACATCATTTTCAAAACATGTAAGGTCGCTTTTTTGTGATGGAGGCAGACCACCCAATTTTCCTGGGTAGAACCAGTACTGTACATCTCCCGCCATCCGTAAGAATCGACACTTCCTCACAAGTCGAGCTCCCAATGGGATTCGAACCCGCAGCGGTGTGGGGCGAAGGTTTACAAGTTGTCAATAATGACTGTCATGGTAAAACTGGTAGTGACATAGTATTTTAATTATTATTTCAATGGACAATTATAAACCATTGTTATACCATGATTGTTTTCCCACTTATACTGAACTTCATTTGGATATATACACCATTGTTTACCATACACCTGTGACATCATAAAAATAGTACCTCATTTTCATTTTCACCTCAGAACAATTTTGTTTGAATGGTATTACATTTGGGTGTTTTCCTTATTCAGTTTTGCCGGAAATGAACATTTAGCACGAACATTTAGCGCAATGAATGCTTAGAAAATAAATAGACAAATGGTTCTTCTTTGGGAAATCTGAAATGCGTTTGTTTACTGTCAAGGGCCTTTGAGGATTCGATGATTGGCTGACTAGGTGCCTGTGGCGTTATGTTATGACGGCAATGGAAACATCGACATTTTTGCTGATCTGGTACCAACATCGGGATTATGTTGTTGAAGTCTGCAACTGACTAGTATCGCCATGCTGAACCTGCTTGCTGATGGCAACTCTTGACAATGATGGCCTATAGCAACTCTTGACAGTGAATGTTTATGACAACTCTGACGGCCATTGCTTGTAGAATCTCTGTCAGTGAATGTTTATGACAACTCTGACAGCCATTGCTTGTAGAATCTATGACTGTGAATGTTTATGACAACTCTGACAGCCATTGGTTGTAGAATCTCTGACAGTGAAAGTCCAGACTCTATTGTGCCCATCGCGTCAGGTATACCTTGACGTGTTCGTTGGCGGACGGACTATAAACCTTAGAATTACACACACACACACCCGACAGTGAATGTTTATGACAACTCTGATAGCCATTGCTTGTAGAATCTCTGACTGAATGTTTATGACAACTCTGATAGCCATTGCTTGTAGAATCGCTGACAGTGAATGTTTATGACAACTCTGACAGCCATTGCTTGTAGAATCTCTGACAGTGAATGTTTATGACAACTCTGAGCCATTGCTTGTAGAATCTCTGACTGAATGTTTATGACAACTCTGAGCCATTGCTTGTAGAATCTCTGACAGTGAATGTTTATGACAACTCTGAGCCATTGCTTGTAGAATCTCTGACAGTGAATGTTTATGACAACTCTGATAGCCATTGCTTGTAGAATCGCTGACAGTGAATGTTTATGACAACTCTGACAGCCATTGCTTGTAGAATCTCTGACAGTCAATGTTTATGACAACTCTGATAGCCATTGCTTGTAGAATCTCTGACAGTGAATGTTTATGACAACTCTGATAGCCAATGCTTGTAGAATCGCTGACAGTGAATGTTTATGACAACTCTGATAGCCATTGCTTGTAGAATCGCTGACAGTGAATGTTTATGACAACTCTGACAGCCATTGCTTGTAGAATCTCTGACAGTGAATGTTTATGACAACTCTGAGCCATTGCTTGTAGAATCTCTGACTGAATGTTTATGACAACTCTGAGCCATTGCTTGTAGAATCTCTGACAGTGAATGTTTATGACAACTCTGAGCCATTGCTTGTAGAATCTCTGACAGTGAATGTTTATGACAACTCTGATAGCCATTGCTTGTAGAATCGCTGACAGTGAATGTTTATGACAACTCTGACAGCCATTGCTTGTAGAATCTCTGACAGTGAATGTTTATGACAACTCTGAGCCATTGCTTGTAGAATCTCTGACAGTGAATGTTTATGACAACTCTGACAGCCATTGCTTGTAGAATCTCTAACAGTGAATGTTTATGACAACTCTGACAGAGTGAATGTTTATGACAACTCTGACAGCCATTGCCTGCAAAATCTCTGACAGTGATTGCCTGTGCCAATTATGACTGCGATTGTCTTGAGAGTGACAACTATTGACAGTAATTGCCTTAACAACTCGGCAATTGAATGCCATAAATGACAACTCTGACAGTGAATGTCACAGACGATAACTCTTACAGCGAATGCCATAGATGACAACTCTGACAGTGAATGCCATAGATAACAACTCTTGACAGTGAATGCCATAGATGACAACCCTGACAGTGAATGTCTATGGCAACGCTGATAGTAATTGCCTGTGACAACTCTGAAAGTGGTTGCCTACGACAACTCTGACAATAATTGTTTATGGAAACTCTGACAGTGATTGCCTGTGACAACTCTGACGGTAATTGGCTCTGACATCTATAACAGTGAGTCCCCTATGACGGTGATTGCCTACGACAGCTCTGAAACGATTGCCTAAGGCATCTATGACAGTAATGCCTATGACATCTATGACAGTGATTGCCTACGACAGCTCTGACAGTGATTACATATGTCAACTATGACAGTGATTGCCTGCGACATCTATGACAGTGATTGATTACTATGAAAAATATGACAGCTCTGATAGTGATTGCCAATGCCATATATGACATTGATTGCCTCTGACAGCGATTACATAAGATATCTATGACAGCGATTGCCAATGACAGTGATTGGCAACGACAGCTCTGACAGCGATTGCCGACATATATGTCAGCGATTGCCAATGACAGTGATTGCCTACGACATTTATGACAGCAATTGCCAATGACATCTATAACAGTGATTGCCAACGACAGCTCTGACAGCGATTGCTTACGAATCTATGACAGCGATTGACAATGACATCTATGACAGTAATTGCCAAAGACAGCTCTGATGGTGATTGCCTATGCCATCTATGGCAGTGGTGCCTACGACATCTCTGACAGTGATTGCCTGTGACAACTCTGACGGTAATTGGCTCTGACATCTATAACAGTGAGTCCCCTATGACGGTGATTGCCTACGACAGCTCTGAAACGATTGCCTAAGGCATCTATGACAGTAATGCCTATGACATCTATGACAGTGATTGCCTACGACAGCTCTGACAGTGATTACATATGTCAACTATGACAGTGATTGCCTGCGACATCTATGACAGTGATTGATTACTATGAAAAATATGACAGCTCTGATAGTGATTGCCAATGCCATATATGACATTGATTGCCTCTGACAGCGATTACATAAGATATCTATGACAGCGATTGCCAATGACAGTGATTGGCAACGACAGCTCTGACAGCGATTGCCGACATATATGTCAGCGATTGCCAATGACAGTGATTGCCTACGACATTTATGACAGCAATTGCCAATGACATCTATAACAGTGATTGCCAACGACAGCTCTGACAGCGATTGCTTACGAATCTATGACAGCGATTGACAATGACATCTATGACAGTAATTGCCAAAGACAGCTCTGATGGTGATTGCCTATGCCATCTATGGCAGTGGTGCCTACGACATCTATGACAGTGGTTGCCAATGACATCTATGACAGGGATTCCAACGACAGCTCTGACAGTGATAACCAATGACATATATGACAGTGATAACCAATGACATCTACGAGGGGCATTCAATACATTCTGTCACTAATGCGCTTCCGTAGAAACCGCCTTATATTACCGCATGAAAACTCGTGCATTTGAAGGCGATTTCACTAACTACGTACATGCAAAATAGCGGTTTAATCCGATAACAATTGACGGAGGTATCCATTGTTGAATTATGCGCTCTCATGTTTCAATGCTGTCATGAAAAGTGAAGAAAAAAAATGAAATTAGGGCTTACATTAAAGCCAGGGTTGCTTTAAAAGTACCTGCAAAAGAGATTTATGCTGAACTGTGCCGTGTACATGGCAGTTCTGCCGTGACATTGAGAACGGTTTTTCGTTGGGCTAAGACAATTAAAGGGGGTAAACTTAGCATTAAAGATCGTAACCATCCTGGCAGGCCTGTTGTTGCAGCAACAAAGGAGAACATTGATGCTGTGAAGGCCATGATAGACGAAGATGGGCGGTATACAGTTTCTAAGATAGCTAATAGTCTTGGCATCTCAGAAGGCACAACTCATCACATTTTGACCAACTGTTTGAAATTAAAGAAGCTTTGTGCTAGATGGGTCCCTCATTTGCTGTCAACTGAACAAAAGGCCAAACGCTTAAAATGTGCTAACAATCTTCTTAAAAAATATGAAAATTGTCATCCTAGAAAAAATTCTGAGTTGCTCACTGGAGATGAAACGTGGGTGTACTATTTTGAGCCCCAGCGGCGGATAAACAATAAACAATGGTTGGGTAAAAATCAGGCAAGACCGGTTATTGCAAAACGAACAAAAAGCGCTAAAAAGATTTTGTATGCAATTTTCTTTAATTCCAGTGGCCCTGTGGTACAAATTCCATGAAACAGGGAAAAACCATCACTACCAAATTTTACAAGGACAACTTTCTCAAAGCAGTCAAAAATAATTACAAGAAAAAACGCCCAAGTAAAGTTTTGAATGGCATCAAGCTGATTCATGACAATGCCTCAGCTCACAAAGCTAAAATTGTGCAGTCTTTCTTGGAGCAAGAAAAAGTGGTATAGCTTGAACACCCACCTTATTCTCCCGACCTTAGTCCCTGTGACTTTTTCCTATTCCCTTTGCTGAAGAAAAACCACTGGTAGACGCTATGCTTCCAGAAGTGCCCTTGGTGCCGGAATATTTCAGTGTCTCAGCAATATACCAAGGGGAGACTACTTTGCTGCGTTTACGTCATGGATAGCGCGACTCCGAAAGTGTGTATGTTCAGGGGGAATACTTTGAAGGATTGAAATAAGAAGTTTTTTTATATTTCCAGTATCTGTTAGTTCCGAATACCATTGACAGAATATATTGACCCCCCCTTCGTATGACAGTGATTGGCAACGACAGCTCTGATAGTGACATATATGACTGGGGCCTATGCTATCTATGACAGAGGTGCCTACGACATCTATGCCATAGATGACAACTCTGACCATGAATGCCATGTATGACAACTCTGACGGTGAATGCCATATATGTCAACTCTGACAGTGAATGCCATAGATGACAACTCTGACAGTGAATGTCTATGGCAACGCTGACAGTAATTGCCTGTGACAACTCTGACAGTGGTTGCCTACGACAACTCTGACAATGATTGTTTATGGAAACTCTGACAGTGATTGCCTGTGACAACTCTGACGGTAATTGGCTCTGACATCTATGACAGTGAGTCTCCTATGACACCTATGGCAGTGATTTCCTACGACAGCTCTGAAATGATTGCCTATGAAATATATCACAGTAATGCCTATGACATATATGACAGCGATTGCATATGTCAGCTATGACAGTGATTGCCTACCACAGCTATGACTGATTGCCTACGACAACTATGACAGTGATTGCCTACGAGAACTATGACAGTGGTGCCTACGACATCTATGACAGTGATTGCCGACAGCTATGACAGTGATTGCCTACGACAACTATGACAGTGATTGCCTATGACAGCTATGACAGTGATTGCCTACGACAACTATGACAGTGATTGCCAACGACATCTATGACAGTGATTGCTGACATCTATGACAGTGGTGCCTATGCAATCTATGGGAGTGGTGCCTATGCAATCTATGGGAGTGGTGCCTATGCAATCTATGGGAGTGGTGCCTATGCAATCTATGGGAGTGGTGCCTATGCAATCTATGGGAGTGGTGCCTATGACATAAATGACAGTGATTGCCAATGACATCTATGACAGTGATTGCATACGACCGCTCTGACAGCGATTACCTACGACATCTATGACAGCGATTGCCAATCCCAGTGATTGCCAACGACAGCCCTGACAGCATTACCTACATCTATGACAGCGATTGCCAATGACACTGATTGCCTATGACAGCAATTGCCAATGACATCTATGACAGTCAGTCATTGCCAACGATAACTCTGACAGCGATTGCCTACGACATCTATGACAGAAATTGCCAACGACAGCTATGACAATGATTGCTACGACATTTATGACCCTGGTACCTACGACATCTTTGACAGTGATTGCCATCGACAGCTCTGACAGTGATTGCCAATGACATTTATGCCAGTGATTGCTACGACATCTATGACAGTGGTGCCTATGCCATCTATGGGAGTGGTGCCTATGACATACATGACAGCGATTGCCAATGACATCTATGACAGTGATTGCCAACGACTGACAGTGATTGACTACGACATCTATGACAGTGGTGCCAATGCCATCTATGATAGTGATGCCTATGCCATATATGACAGTATGACAGTGTCGCCTATGCCATCTACGACAGCGATTGTCTACGACAGCTCTGACAGTGATTGCCTATGACATCTATGACCGTGGTGCCTATACTATCTATGACTGTGATTGCGTATGACAACTTTGACAATGAGTTCCTCTGACCGTGATTTCGGTAATGTTACACGATTATGATACATGTACAATTGGTAATAGTACAATTGGTAATGTTACACGATTATGATACAAGTACAATTGGTAATGTTACACGTACAATTGACGCAGAGTTAATACACATATCGAATTCCAGAAGGGAAAATAAATGTGTAATGACTCAATCTGCCTCAATTGTACTGGTTGTATCCCTTTGACATACAGTGTCATAATTTCCCACTTTCCGAACAACTCATTGAAAACGAAAGTGAAAATGATAAAAAAAACACACACAAAAAAACGAAAGTAAAAACAACTGTTGGCTGTGCTCGAATCCGTTTAGATCGCAACTTCTTAATATTAAATGGTCAACGTTAACTTCAATGAACATAAACAACAACTTATAGGTGTCGCTACCACCATAAAGCCACGATTCATTTTCGGAAAATACAGGTCAATATATTTTCTAAATATAGCTTTATCATTGATAACCTGTAACAAACCAATGGATTACGTTGTGTCCGCCATATGCACGAAGCCTTTTAGCAACAAGTGTAGAGTTTATGTGCACTGTCTTTAAATAATAATTAGACATAGGAGAGCGATTGATCCAGAATTTCTAAATAATCGAAGGTAAGACATTTCCTGACGTCATGAAAAATGTAAATCTATTGTGTTAATATGCTTATCATCTTTCATCGCAGATCCATTGCTTTTTATATTGACTACGTTGACCACGCTAGCCTATCCCCGTTCTTTTTAGCTCTAAAGCATTGGCTATATATAAAAGTTAAACTACATATATGTGTATATAAATTAGACGAGTTTTCTACTTTCGTTTTAGTAAATTGACGGTGACGGAAAATGTAGGCATATAGACTTGTAGAGGTTTGCTTATTGAATAGTACGAAAAAATCTAAATAAGTAAAACCGCGATCATGTGGGTTGGGTCGGGGTGGGGATCAAACTTAATAACTCGGAGGACGAAAACGAAAGTACAAGTATAAACACGCTCTACGTGCAAGTAGATATATTATACAGCCTATCACAGGTGCAGTGCATTTTCACGTGACAGTACCAATAAAACATAATTTTATTTTACACAACTTTTATGTAAAAACAACAAGCGGTAGCAATGTATAAAACAACCATTTATATAATACTGACATCGAAAAACAGCATAGCAAAATAATTAATGGTATTGACAATTAATGGTATTGAATTGCTGATACAGGTTTTTGGGGAAGGACCTTCTTTAGTAGGTAGGTAGATACCCGGAAAAGCGACATTCCTATGCTGGAATATGCGTATGCCTTTTACTTATTTTCCCGCATAAAAAGACTTAAAGGCAGATCGAGTTAAACTCTTTTATGGGATTAGACCTCGATGATGACACAGGAGTAGAGAATTAGAAAAAAACACGAACCAACATGGATATATTTGGGAGGTGGTGGGGTAGAGAATTAGAAGAAAACACGAACCAACATGGATATATTTCGGGTGGGGTGTATGTGTGTGTGGGGTGTGTGTGTGTGGTTGGGGGGGGGGGGGGGGTGGGGGGCTGTGTTGCTCCGGGGATTAGACCTCGATGATGACACAGGAGTGGAGAATTGGAAAACAAGAGGCCCAAGGGGGCTTGTGGACGCTCTACTGGCTATAACATCAATGAATCAAGTGACTGCCATTTACGTTTTTTTGAAAGGCAAAAACAGCTTTTTAACTAAATTAAGTGCCGTAACTAAAGTATCTGGTAAAGTTTGGTAAAGATCAGATGAAAAATGAAGAAATTTTTAACTAAATCAACAGCTATAATTCCTCTGTTACTGATCCGACTGGTCCAACATAGAGCTAAAAAAAATAATGAAAAAAAAAAATTAAAAAGAAAACATTTAAAAAGAAAAGAAAAAAGAAAAAAAAAGAAAAAAAAAAAAATATATATATATATATATATAAAAGAAAGTCATAAAATCTGGTAAATGTTAGCAAAGATCAGATGCAAAATGAAGGCCCTATTGTATGAAGAGTCAAATTATAGCATTTTTTGGCTGGTTTTCGAACTTGACCGAGCTTTCATTGACATGAACAATCTGATGAAGTTTGGTAAAGATCGGATGAAAAATGAAGGCCCTATCGTGTTAACGAGGATAAATATAGCATTTTGAACAAATCAAGGGCCATAACTCCGCTGTTACTAGTCCGATATGAATGGTTTTCAAATTCTTTCGAGCTTTCATTGATATTAACAATCTGATAAAGTCTGATAAAGATCGGATGAACAATGAAGCCACTATCGTCTTAACGAGGCAAAATATAGCATTTTTAACTAAATCAAGGGCCATAACTCCGCTGTTACTGGTCCGATATGGCTGGTTTTCGAACTTGTTTGAGCTTTCAACAACATTAACATTCTGATAAAGTTTGGTAAAGATCGGATGAACAATGAAGCCCCTATCGTCTTAACGAGGCAAAATATAGCAGTTTTAACTAAATCAAGGCCCATAGCTCCACTGTTAATGGTCCGATATGGCTCGTTTTCCAACTTGTCCGAGCGTCCATTGATATTAACAATGTGGTAAAGTTTGATAAAGATAGAATGAAAAATGAAGGCCCTATCGTCTTAACGAGGTAAAAGTTAACAGACGGACGGACGGACGCAAGACGGACAACTCGCCATCCCATAATTTCTGCTGGCCTTTGGCCAGTAGAGCTAAAAACACGAACAAACATGGATATATTTGAGTATATTAGTAGACCCCAAGGAATAAGGCAAATGTTCTCTTATATGGCACGGATACAATACTTATATAATGCAATGAAAACTTAAACAACACGGATTATCTAAGTATACTGAAAGGAAAAGAAACGCGACACGGGAATTTCCGCTATATATTGTATGTACAATATGCTGCTGTTAATCGAGTGGTACATGCTTACGTATGATTTTTCCTTTCGGAAAAAAGACTAAAACAACGCGTAACACAGCAAACAGTATTCCTGCAAAGTTTCGTTATTGACAGAATACGCGTTTGGCTCAAGCATGTGAGCAAACTTAGGATGCACAATTTTGCAAACTCTTTACGTTGAATACAGTACTGAACTGGCTCAATTTTTCAAAGAGGAACTTCAACATTTATGAACTTCTTGTTGCAACATATACTGTGATTAAAACGTCTACAACATCACAGTTGTGTCCTTTCTCTAACTGCAACTTTTCTTTTTACAAAACATCTTGGCATTTCCTTGGAATCTATATGGAATTAAGTGTGCAGTATATGCAATATAGAGCGGAAATTCCCGTGTCGCGTTTCTTTTTCCTTTCAGTATATAATGCAATACGTATATAGCAGGGAGTTACAATGCAATATGAACTTTTTTATATACAGTGCTTTATAAACTCATTATAAATAACAATATGTATATTCATTTATGCAGAATTATCCTACAACATGTCTCGTCATAGAAGTAAAGAAAGAGATCGAAAGGGCTGGTCACCAATACGTGTTGGTAGTGACAATGAGGTAACATCATCCAGGCACCATCACAGAAGTTCCGACAGTGTAAGGGACCATTCCGGTAAGTACGAAGGGGTTTATATTTAAGAGGGACATCTAATTGTGAAGGGTAAGATGAATACCCAGCGGAAGGAACTGTACTCGGATTCAGGTTTAAAATGAATACTAAAGATACTAACCCACAAATTAACGCAAAATTATACCACACAAGTGACAACAATCTATCCAGGTGTTGGGTCATATAATAAAAGTTAAAGGTATATGTTTATGCACAAATTCTTAAAATACCCGTGAATGAATATACGTAAAATGAGTTCTTATTCTTGGGGTTTGTTCTGGCTGGTTAAAGCCGATTACTTTTTGTGCTACAGAGTTTGGATTCTCAAATTATGTCAGTTATAAAAATAAAGACTCTATGTTTAAATTTTTTTAACTTATATATATATATATATACCTCGTCGTCAGTAGGTTAAAAAACGGTGTATATCTGTTGTAAAATTACAATTTACCAGTAGATGGCGTGATAGGGCTTTTACCAAAATGCAGTAAAGACAGGAAGGCCAAACACGTACGTAAATAGGCTACTAGGGTATCGAAGGTAATTATATTTACCCTCAAATACAGCATAGTAAAACTAGTATTCTCCTATCAGGGCAAATGCTTGGATCCTATTTGGAATTATTTATATATTTCAGTTTTTCCCATTTCAGCATATCACTTGATTCATAATTTTGATAGAAACAGAAATGAAATTATTTCAATTTTTTAAGTAACAATTTCAGAAAAGCGTAAAAGAATCAAGTTAAGTAGGTACGACATTCGAGAAGAGAAATCAACTCGAAGTCATGAAGACAAGTCCAGACGAAGTCACGAAGACGCAATTAGAGATCACCCTGACAGTTCCAAAGATAGGACGACGAAGAAAAGAAAATGGCGCTCTGAAGGAGACAGGACATCGACTAGAGAAGAGATCAGTTATACTGAAACTTCTTTAAACAAAACGAAATCGCATTCAAGTAAGCGACATCGCATGTAAATAAGACACTGACACTGTTTTTAATTAAAACGAAACTGCATTCAAGTAAGCGAGGAACGACACTAAAACTGTGTGCGAAATCGCATTAAAGTTAGATCTAGATCGACACTGAAACTTTGTTGATTAAAGCACAATAGCATTCGATCCTGTAATTTAAGACACTGAAACTGTAAGACACTGAAACTGTGTACAAAATCGCATTCAGTTCAGACAATGAAACTTTGGTAATTAAAACAAAATCGCTGTCAATTTAGCGAGAAACGACCCGGAAACCTTTAAACAAACAGCACTGCGAACGAATCAGCTTTTAGCTGTTTATGGATATCGTGTTCATGTTGCTGTTCACTTCGTGGTAT
The DNA here is from genome assembly GCA_037043455.1 of Cyrtodaria siliqua. Lineage (NCBI taxonomy): Eukaryota > Metazoa > Mollusca > Bivalvia > Adapedonta > Hiatellidae > Cyrtodaria > Cyrtodaria siliqua. The sequence goes on from JAWPHD010012106.1 coordinate 75,146, forward strand.
TTCGCATCATAAGCTGACTTAGGAATATAAGTAGTTTAGCACATTTTACTTAATGTCAGACATTTACCTTACGGAATGGTGAAACACGTATTCCTCACTTAATAAAACAAATAGAAGAAACACTCGAGTTTTACGTTTTTACGTTATAACTTGTTTAAACATTTTATCAAACTCATTCAAGAGAGATATTTTGCTGATAGACGTTGCCATAGAGCAAAACCCCAACATTTCAATGAATTTATATTTCGCTTGAATCCTTGATAAGTTATACTTTTTCAAACACTCTGGTATTACTTCTTTTACTTGTCTAAAGATGTTATCAGTCAAATGTATTCAATAATATGGTAACTGTTATTTATTTTGAGTAATGTTAATAATTAAAATGCAGGTATTGGCTATTCATTGTCAATATTTATGATTGCGGGCACCAGTGCAATAGTAATTGCTTTGCATTGACCGACTTAATTGAAGCATGTCAGATGCTTCAACTTGCTTCATGTTGTTACAACGGACATTCTTTTCATATATAGAGAATAGTTCATGGCAGGGATTTCTTTATTTACACTGTCCCGTTTTATTGGGTTGACAGTAGGGTAAGTGTGAGGTTTGGTTCTCCCTAGAACCTGGTTTAAACCCCCAGCGGCCTTTTTTTGCCACTGAAAGTTCCAAGGCGGTAGCCCTATTGTCAACCCTTCTGTGTTTGTGATGTCTTATTTGGCCTTTTATTATTCTTTAAATTTATTATTTGTTTATTCATCTTTAAATTATTATTTGTTTCTGTGTGTGTTTGTGGTTGACTGTAGTTCTTGAATGCTGCTTTTCCTGTTCGATTTTTATATCTATATTCTTGTCATACATAATTAGGAGGTGGCTATACCGGGTGTGAAGATGATGCGTACAGTGGGTATGCTCGCGGCTCCAGCAGCAACAAGAAACGGAAACGAAGTAGATCATCATCCGAAGATAATGATAAATGGTACACGTTTAAATCATGCTGATACCAGTCTTGAATTTCTAATATTTCAATTTTTTAAAATATATTCCACTGCCGAGAAACATTTTAAAATCACACGTTACGTTGGCGTATAATAATTGCATGTGTGATTATCCTGGAGATATATTAATCTGAGTATTGTTATTGCTGATATGGGAAACTTTTGTTAGTCCAGTGTTGTTATTGCTGATATGGGAAACTTTTGTTAGTCCAGTGTTGTTATTGCTGATATGAGAAACTTTTGTTAGTCCAGTGTTGTTATTGCTGATATGAGAAACTTTTGTTAGTCCAGTGTTGTTATTGCTGATATGGGAAACTTTTGTTAGTCCAGTGTTGTTATTGTTGATATGGGAAACTTTTGTTAGTCCAGTGTTGTTATTGCTGATATGAGAAATTTTTGTTAGTCCAGTGTTGTTATTGCTGATATGGGAAACTTTTGTTAGTCCAGTGTTGTTATTGCTGATATAGGAAACTTTTGTTAGTCCAGTGTTGTTATTGCTGATATGGGAAACTTTCAGGGGTTTTATGCCCCCGAAAACATTTCGGGGGCATATAGTAATCGCACCGTCCGTCTGTCCAGATTCTGTCTGTCCGTCATTCCGAAGTTCGTGTCCGTACTGTACCTTCAAAACCCCTGCATGGATTTCTGATTAACTTGGCACAAGTGATCACCATAACAAGACGATGTGTCACGCGCAAAACCCAGGTCCGTACCTCAAAGGTCAAGGTCACACTTGCAGTTCATAGGTCAAAAACAGGTACGCAATTTCGTGTCCGGACCATAACGTCACAGCCCCTGCAGGGAATTTTAAATAACTTGGCACAAGTGATCACCATAACAAGACGATGTGTCGCGCGCAAAACCCAGGTCCGTACATAAAAAGGTCAAGGTCACACTTGAAGTTCATAGGTCATAAACAGGTAAGCAATTTCGTGTCCAGACCGTAACGTCAAAACCCCTGCAGGGATTTTTAAATAACTTGGCACACGTGATCACCATAACAAGACGATGTGTCGCGCGCAAAACCCAGGTCCGTACTTAAAAAGGTCAAGGTCACACTTGCAGTTCATAGGTCAAAAACAGGTACGCAATTTCGTGTCCGGACCGTAACGTCACAACCCCTGCAGGGAATTTTAAATAACTTGGCACAAGTGATCACCATAACAAGACGATGTGTCGCGCTCAAAACCCAGGTCTTCAAGGTCAAGGTCACACTTGGAAGTCAAAAGTCAAATTGTGTCCGGTCAATAACTCTGGCATTCATGGACGGATTTTCAAATAACTTGGCACGAGTGCTCACCACAACAAGACGATGTGTTGCGCACAAAATTCAGGTATGTGACCCCAAGGTCAAGGTCACACTTAGAGGTCAAAGGTCGAATCGTGTCCGGTCAATAACTTTTGCATGCCTGGACGGATTTTCAAATAACTTGGAACAAGTACTCACCACAACCAAACGACGTGACGTGCACAAAATCCAGGTCCATGGATCCAAGGTCAAGGTCATACTAAGAGGTCAAAGGACACTTTGCGGGCATTTATCACTTACAGTGATATTTCTTGTTTATTGGTTTAAACATATTTTATTTCAGAGATAACGCATTATACAATTGTTACATACAATAGGTAAATGGATTGGAACGAAAGCAAAATGCTTATAGAAATCCTCTTGTTTATTCTTTATATGAGAACCTTTTGTTAGTCCAGTGTTGTTATTGCTGATATGAGAAACTTGTATTAGTCCAGTGTTGTTATTGCTGATATGGGAAACTTTTGTTAGTCAGTGTTGTTATTGCTGATATGGAAAACTTTCAGGGTTTTTTATTGCTTATATGAGAACCTTTTGTTAGTCCAGTGTTGTTATTGCTGATATGAGAAACTTTTGTTAGTCCAGTGTTGTAATTGCTGATATGGAAACGTTCAGAGTTTTTTATTGCTTATATGAGAACCTTTTGTTAGTCCAGTGTTGTTATTGTTTATATTGGAACGTTTTGTTAGTCTAGTGTTGTTATTGCTTATAGGGGAAACTTTTGTTAGACCAGTGTTGTTATTGGTTATATGAGGACCTTTTGTTAGTCCAGTGTTGTTATTGCTGGTATAAAAACCTTTGCTAGACCAGTGTTGCAATTGCTAATACGAAGGCGCTTTGTCTGTCCAGTGTTACTATCCAGGAGGGCTTTTGCTGATCAGAGGACCTTTCATCGGTCGGTGTTGTTATTGTTTCTATGAGGACCATCTTTTGATTCAGTGTTGGTATTGCTGATAGAAGGAGCTTTGTCGTTACTGCTTATATCAGGAGTGTTTATTACTAATATGAAGAACTTGTGTTGGTCCAGTTTTGTTAAACATCAGAGTGGC